>CAEGAE010031936.1:0-25521 GCA_903067095.1 Girardinus metallicus | reverse complement strand
TAAATTTCTATAAGACAAAATAAAATATCTGGGTTTATTTAGTCCATCAGAACCAGAACCTCGAGGTTCTCTGTTGCTGAGTGACGCTGAAAATTAGAAATGACCGCAGCTGCTGCGCTTCAGACCCTAATACGGATAATCTCCCCCCACTGGACTAGAACTGAACCGAATCACACATGAACCTGTTATAGAGAGCAACTTGCTGCTGGAAAGTGTCGTCAGATGCCCCTATGGAGCTCAGGTAACTATTGTGCTGTTGGTGGCTGCACAACAGTTACGAAACATTAATATTTCACTGCCACCATTAGCATTAGCCTTTTCCCTAAAAAAGGCTTTTAGCTATTTTTCTTATTTGTTAGCCATGCTTAGTATACTGAATGGAGTAAGTCAATGTAAGACAACATGCTAGTGATGCCCCACATGCTGCTGACAGCATTTAGGCTAATGTTAGCAGTTTGGCTCATTTTAACTTGTATACTAATTTCAACATACTGAAAGGCATAAATCCATGTTACTCAACATGCTTGTGACTCTCCACATGCTATTGAGTACACTGCAGCTTACTTTAGCATTGACGCTAATTTGTAGCATCAGAACTCTGGGTTCCAACCAACGGGCACACTTTGCAGGCCCCGATTAAATTTCTTCAGAAATTTTTGAGTTCTTTTACTTATGATGCATCTAATTTATGAAGTGTACTAGGTCCTCCTTAAGCAACAAATTAATAAATCAAATCAAATGTAAAATATCAGACCAGAGGATTTTTAGTTCTATTTAGCTTAAGACTTTGGTTGAAATGGTTAGAATGAAAAAAAATAAATGAATAAAATTAAATAAAATAAAGCCTACATACATTATATGGGAGTTGTTTTGACCCAAATCATGTTGTGGGACAAAAAAGCCCCACAAACGGATGCTGCCACCCCCATGCCTGATGTTATAAAATAATATCTCAAGCTTTAAAATTGCACAGTGCACTTTTGACTTCATCATCAGAAAATAAGTAAAGTATGACACCAGTGCAACCTATGCATGCCCTACCACTTAAACTCACAGGTGAGTGCATTATTCAGAGAAGCCAGTAATTGGGCTGTGGTAGCTCTGGCAGAGCTACACAGATCTGCAGGTCAAATGAAACAATGCGTTGACACAACTATTACACTGAAACAAATGTTCTTTGAACCAACTTAAAACAATACTCTAATTTGTTTTGCTGAATTATTCAAATCAGATTTATAGCTTGAGAAAACTAATACAATTAGCTGTAACAGATTAGAGTACTTTTGAAAAGTCATGTTTTACAGTATAATTGTGTATACTATAAACTGGCTTTGATAGAAGGCTGGCAGGAGTAAAGCCACTGTAGAAAGAAAGTCATATAGCATCTCATTGAAAGTTTGTTACAAACCTTGAAGGGGAATATTGCAAAGATGACAAAAGTTGAGCTTTCTGATCTTCATTCAAAATGCTATGCATGAACAACTATTCCTGCACTTCCTGCAGCAGATTGGGGTGATGCTTTGAGGATGCTTTTCTTCACCCAGGATGGGAAAGTTGGTCAGAGTTGATGGGTAAATGGATACAGCTAAATACAGACAAAATGTAGAACAAAACTGTGGCTGTAAAAGTCTAAAGGTTGAAGCTGACATTAATACTTGAGAAGGACAATGACTCTGGGCTCAGTGCACAGTCAGAGCTACAGTTGAATGAATGATTCAGATCAAATCACATTCATGTGCTAGAATAGTTCCCTCACAATCTGGACTTCAGTTAATCGAAACTTTTTACAAAGACTTAAAATTTGGTATTCAGAGATAATCACCATCTAAAGTTATGCATGAAAAAGTATACATGCTGCAAAACCAGCAGGTATACCTCAACAGCCTTTCTTAACCTAGAGGGGCTTAATACAAATGAATGACACACTTTTCAGATTTTTATTTGCAGAAAAATTTGAAAGCCATATATCCTTTACATGTTTATTCTGTTTGTGTCGGTGTACCATAGGGACATCCAACTCCAGTCCTCTAGAGCCACTGTCCTATACTATTTGATGTGTCCCCTCTCCAAAACACATGAATCAAACGACTAGCTTTTAAAAAGGCTTGTAAGGCTTTTGTAGAGATAGATGGTATGGTGATTATGAAATTTAGCCATATGATTTAGCTCTACTGTGGAAGGAACATATCTAATTGCAACTAAAGGTTTCAGAATAGTAGCTCTTGAGAAATTGATCGATAAAATTAAAAAGACACACTGAAGTCTGTGGTTGTGATATGACAGTACATGTAAGTTTTCTAGGGTAATGAATACTTTTGCAAAGGCTCATAGGAATCTTAGCTAAAAAGAAGAACTATTGAAAGGATTATCGAAAAAAACTTTGAAAGACTTTCAAAAAACTTGGGAAACTTCCCACTGGCTCCTTGGAAGCAAAACAAAAATATATAAAGGATGACCCAATACTTTCACACATTGTTGTAATTAATACATTCATAAGTTGTATGAAGTTGAGGCATTAAGGAAGTCTTTAAGCTAGTTATTGATCAAACTCTCTGAATATTTGGTAGGGGAGAGTCACCAAGCAGTGAACTAATATTTTCTGCGTATCAATGTGAAAAAGAACATGAAGAAATATGCTAAAAAACGCTATGAAGTTATTTAAATCTGCTTTAGATGTCAGTGACAGAGCTGCATACTTCAGTGTTATCTAATCTGTGCATCTCTCGTGATCCAGCCTTCTTCAGTCTACTCCAGATAAACTGTCACCTTGTTTGATAGATGGAGAGCAGCAGTCAACACTGATCCCTTACCATGACAAGGGAGAAGTATTGAATCTGCAGTGCCCTGGATACAGTCAACATAAAACATATCAAATGACATTCCTCCCCGCATTCCTCTCAATATCAAAAGGTGCTTATTTGAGGATATCCTTAGTGCATTTACGCCTGTGTTTACATCCCGACCCACTGGGGCAACCGCAATAACTTTGGACTCCCTCCCACTGCCCCTTACTGCAATGAGTACTCTCGGTTTTTTTTTTTTTCTCCTGCCGGGTTGTGTGCCTTCCCAGTCCGGACGCTTTTCAGATTCATTTCCAGGTAAACACGGTGTGGCCAACCGCAAACCTGCAGCCAACAGGCGTTGTCACAGCTGTGGCAGATAATAGCAAGTCCAAACTGCAGCCAAGCTCTGGAATGTTTACTGTCACCACAGGCAGGTTGGTTGGCAGTAAACATCTTTTTTTCCAACACTTTCCAAAGGAAGGTTCTCTCATTATTAATTTTATTTTGACAAATTACTCGCTTAACACCTCACATCGTGTTGCTTTGTGTGACCTTGTGTACGCGGGAGGAAAACAATGGCGTAAAAAGGGTCATTCTAAGTGGATCTTTTATTTTCGGTTGGAAAAAAGAAAAGTTAACACATTCTTGTCAACTACTTCTGGGTGTTTGAAGGAATGCTCGAAGAGATCCGCCTTCCTTTCACAGAGCAGAAATCACCTTGTCTTCATCTCCCAATTTTCCCTGAACCCAAGAAAACGTCAGCAATTTTCCATTGAGGGCTTTTGTTGCTGTAGGTGTTGCTCTTTTCGCTTCTTTAATCTACTCATTAAACTTTCTACTCTTACTAGCTTTCCTCTTTGTAATCAAAGAAGTAATGACACCTGAATGTGTCAAATGTAACACGGGTCATTAAAGAAGCTAACTGGTTAGGAAAGTGACAAATCTGACACAACAATCAGGTCTGAGACCTGACACCTTCAAGCAAGTCTGCATCGCTTAACATAATAATGAGAAAAATACATTAAGTGGTTTTTACTCCAACAAAAGGCCGCCTTCAATTAATGCATTGTTTTATTCTCATACACATACAAAACTTATTTATTTGACCTGTAGGGTCTGTGCTGTTAGCACAATGTTTAATTTGCAAAGTTCAAACCAAACAATGAGTGAAAAATGTTGGCCTAGTTTTTGAGTCAGAGAAGAGACAAGAAGAAGTCTCTGAACTTCAAAGACCAGCCATTTTGAACTAGCAACTGGATCTTTTTGCTAACACTTCACTCAACCTCCTCATTAAATAAGAAAGAAGGTGATATGGTGAAATTATTCTGTATAATAATGTTAATGTTTTTGAGTTCACTCCAGGAAAATGTTGGTTTACTTAAGATAGCATTACCCTTTCATCAAGAAGTTAGCATGATTACTACGTTGGCACAACAGTCACATTTTGACCAAAGAGTTATTCTTAATGTTAATAGGCAAGCCAACTAGCTATAAGTATTTGTACATAAATGTCCATGCATTTCCCCCCATATTACTGGTGCTTCATATTTTTGGATATAATTTTACATTCCAAATTTCAAAAAGTACTTTTAGTAGGTATGTGTCAATCTGGCTAGTTGCTGAATTTGTGTTAAGGTCAGATGGAAAGTAGCTCCTGAGTTTTAGTTGAGTTGTACAATGAATTTGGCTAAGAAAGACTGAACGATAGACTAGCCAACAACAATCAGTAATGAAGAAACTCCCACCACTTTTGAATGAACATTGTGGAAGATACAGGCTGGTCTGGTGAAAAGAAAAACAGTGACTGAGAGACAGTCACCAAGAATACAATTCTGTTTCTTTAATTCATATATTAGTTCTTTGGTAATTCACTTTATGTGTTATTATTTTTTAACTTACTCTTTTTATAGCATTAACCTGAAACATTAGTCACTTTCTGCTCCTTTTTTTGGTCTGAAGACCTAATTTGTTGTTGTTTTTTTTTTCTTTTTCTTTTAGGAAATACAAGTAAAAGAAAATTTATAAATCATACGATTCAAATCATTAATTTGACCCTGTTGCTTTCATGAAAAGTAATACATATCATGCAAGTCAATAAGCTTGGGGTGGGGTATTAAAATCAAATGACAAAACTGAATTTCAGACGTTTTGTGATGCTACTGTGGAGTTTGATTTTGAGGCTCAAGTAAAAATGTAGCAAAAATGACCAAATTTGTTATCTTTGAGCATGTATTTGTACTTTTCATAAAATTTATTCCTTCTCATTTTAATATATTGTTACTGTCCTATTGATTCCTCCCTAAAGATGTAATCTTAGAATCATTTAAATTGAGCTTAGGACAAGGACAGACATTCAAAAAAGGAGCAACAGAGAATATATCTATTTCTTTATACATTTAAATAAAATGTTGCAACTCATTTAACCTTGTACTCAAGTCTAGTAAATGAATGATTAAAATATTTTGGGCTGTCTTTTTAGATGCAAACCTAAAATGCGATTGCTTAATCACAACCTAATGATGGAGAGCGTTTCAAAGCTCCGCACCATCATCACCTTTTTGAACTGTAGCTCATGGTGGCCCAGGCTTTATCTTTTACTATTGCTGTCCACTTTTCTTTCTGATTAAAATAAACGGAATTTATGAAAGAACAATAATATTTTTGCTTCTGGAGACACGCTTGCATTGAATAACCAAACAATGAGCTGTGATTCAGTGAAATGAAAAGCAGCCTAAATACAGTCTAGTCAAACAGGCTGAAGTTCTTCTAGTCCTAAAAATATTCAGGTCAACGTCTTTGCATCTCATGTGAAAAGTTCAGCAGCTCAGTTACAGTTCGGGGAATGGCTAATATAAAAGCAAACATCAATCACAGAGAGAGAGAGAAAGAAGAGATGCCGAACAGGTAGATGGAGTTGGAGGGTCCTGTGTGAGGATTTTTGTTTTTGGCTAAATCTAAAATGTGTCCTTCACCCCATGTGAGAGGACATTTGCAGGTTGATGATTAACCTGTTATTAGCAACGTGTCTCATTCGGGGACATTATGTCGTTAAAGGTCATGGAAAAGTTTTACTATACAAGTTTTGTGCAAGGAAAATATAAAACGTTCCCATTGAATACGTTTCCATACATGAATACCCGTAAAATGAACAGGTAATATAAATATATATATTTTTTTTACCCATGGGTAGATAATGTCATTTTTGTATTTTTTTTCTCTCTCTCCCTCTCTCTTTAATAGATTCCTCGATTGTGTAACAAATGCAAACAGCTGTGTGCGTTCGTGCATTCGCACACGATTGCGACCTATTTTGGTGAATTTACGCAAGCGAAAAATTGGCACGAACAAAGAACATTTTTTAAAATTCAAAAATATGTACCAGTGCATATATTCTGCATAATGTTAAGCCTAACCATATTATGGCCTCAGAAGAAGAAAAAAACAAACAAACATGGAACATGTGCATTACCGTCGTGAAAAAAAATCATATTAAAATCTTTACACCTAAAGTGGATCTTGACGTTTGACAACAGCCAAAGACAAAACAAGGAGCGGCACATTTCTCCATCTCCTGCTCCCCGCCGGTGCAATCCCAAATCCTCAAACACAGGGAGCTTTTTTCTCATGATCTCATTTCCAAGTTAAGCAGACTGTGTTGGTCTCTCGTCAACACTACAGGTTTACTCGCTTTTACTAATGGGGTCTCTATGCTGATAGTTATGCTCTTGCGTAAATATGCAGTCAAATAGATGTACAACCACCGACACGTGGCTGACACCGCTCCGCAGCCTCACCTGGATGTTTGTTTCATACAAATACTGTACGGGCTGCGAGAATTAAGGGGCCCTTTAGCACTGCGGGCCTCCGGAGTCTTTCTGATGAAAGATTAACACATTAAGCAAACGTCCATTATTTAAAATCCCCCACACTAAGACCAATACAAACAGAAAATAGACTATTCAACTGCAGCCCACGGCCTGAAATTGCTCCGTTGTAATAGATCCAATTGCTTTCCTTTTAGGAAATAGAGCACCGCTTAATAATGTCTGAGGTTGGATACAAAGTATAAAGTATACTTTGTGTCAGATGTAAAAATATAAATTATTTTTTATGCATTGATCTAATGTCAAAAACTGAAATAAAATTCACACAAAGTAGATTGATAAGCTGCGTGATTTTATGTGCAATAGTGAAGCCAGATGAAGTGTATCATCCGACAGAGGGCGCTATAAAGCTGTATCTTGTTGATTAAAAACGATTTTAAAAATAATAACAATAAATGGAGTAATTCAGTGATACGGGGAGAAACACAGAAATTTCTGGGATACATAAATAGAAATAATTTTTTGAAAATTTGACACATTTATTAAACTTTAAATCAAACATAAAACAGTTTGGACAAAGCCGTTTCTCTAAAGAACTTACAAAAACAAATATAATAATTTATTGCCATTCATGCAAACTATAAGTAAATTAGCAATACAACTTCAAAGCGACACATTTAGTTTCGAACGAAGCACCTTTAAGGAAACAGCTGCGCAACTATTTATATGCATATATATATATATTACCTTTTTAAATTTCACCAAAATTATTTCAATTTTAGGTTTCCTGTTTATAGATTCCCCCCTCTTATATATAAAGCGTCCTCATGATTTTTTATTTATTTATTTTTTGTGTTGCTGGTATAAAATAATCAACAGTTATCATGCAGGTTGCCGCCTTAAATTCCTTAAACGCACCACAATAAAAATGGATTATGATCTGAGCACAGCTGAAGTGGAATAAATCCGTTGGAGGATATGCGTATAATGAAAAGCATCAAACATTCCTTTTTATACATCCCAATCCCCCACCCCCACTTTTTTTTTTAACCCTACAATAAGATTAGTTTATAATGAAGCTTTTCATATGAAACTGTTCTTTTCAGTGAGCGCAGGTGTACAATTGGGAGGAGGGGGGTGGAAAGAGGTGGAGGGGGAAGCTTGAGGAGTCTCACGCCTAGGTGCGAGCAGATTATTCAAATAGGGCCCAAGGCGTAGAAGTAGGGATTGGAGGCTTGCCTGGCGCACAGAGCTTATATCACAGCGCTAACAGGCAGCGCGGAGCGTCATTTGGACTCCAGCCTCTGACTGGCGCATCACGGCTGGCTCCGCAGGACGCACATGCACCAAGTCCTTGACGGAGGGACGGACCGCGACCCGAACACACTAACTGGTCCCCTGTCACTTGCTATCAGAGAGACTTTTGGCTTTTTCCTCTGCTGGGAGACGCTTTGTCGAAGTCCTCCATGATGCTTGGAGCAGTTAAAATGGAAGGACACGAACATACCGACTGGAGCACCTACTACGGAGAGCCCGAGGTGGGTACCTTAAATATATATATTTTTCCCCGGTCTAAAGCCGATCCCATTTTATACAACTCAATATTAGCCCTGAGATAATATTAACTTTGTGATCAAATATTGACTTGAGGCGCCTCCAAATCCTCCCCCATCTCCGCACAGCGCGCTATCCTATCCTAACAAACTTGCTTGACATGTAATGGGGGGAGGGGGGGAAACTTTTTCATGCGGATATTAAAACTGATTATTGTTATTTTATTTATTTGTTTATTTTTTCCACGTTTACTTTCAATAAACACCTGTGGTGTTTGGTTTAGGTTAAGGCGATTGGTTCACGTGCTGTATATGTGTTGCAGACGCAGACGGAAAGAGCTTTTCGAAGCTTTGCAAAGCCTTTGCGCATTTTAAAGCACTACTATAATTAGTTTTATTTGCCATAATATGGTGATAAACATTTAAATTATTTTAAATGTTTTACTCTAGTTAAAACAAATTGTATTTATTGATTAATACTTGATTATTCTTATTTTTTTTAACGAAATAACAACATCAGATGTATAGCAGATTTAATTAATAATAACAACACTTTTGTGTGTAGGAATTATTGACCATGTTATTTCCTGACTGTGCCAAACTCACGGCTGCCTCTCTCCCCCTCCACACTGACAGTGTTACACCTCGGTTGGCAACATGAACACCGGCCTGGGAATGAACTCCATGAATACCTACATGAGCATGTCCGGCATGAGCACCACGGCCAACATGACGGCCAACTCCATGAACATGTCCTACGTCAACACCGGCATGAGCCCCTCCATGACGGGCATGTCGCCGGGTACCGGAGCAATGAACGGCATGGGCGCGGGCATGACGGCCATGAGCGCAGCGCTGAGCCCCAGCATGAGCCCAATGACCGCGCAGCCCGCCTCTATGAACGCTCTCACCTCTTACACCAACATGAACGCCATGAGCCCCATTTACGGACAGTCCAACATCAACAGATCCAGAGACCCCAAGACCTACCGCAGGAGCTACACACACGCCAAACCCCCTTATTCCTACATCTCCCTCATCACCATGGCCATCCAGCAGTCTCCCAGTAAGATGCTGACGCTGGCTGAGATCTATCAGTGGATAATGGACCTGTTCCCCTTTTATCGACAGAACCAGCAGCGCTGGCAGAACTCAATCCGTCACTCTCTGTCGTTTAACGACTGTTTCCTCAAAGTGCCCAGGTCGCCTGATAAACCCGGGAAGGGCTCCTTTTGGACTCTCCACCCGGACTCCGGAAACATGTTCGAGAACGGCTGCTACCTGAGGAGGCAGAAGCGCTTCAAGTGCGAAAAGAAGATGTCGCTGAAGGACGGCGGGCGAAAGGCGGGCGACGCCGGCTCCTCCAACAGCAGCTCGGAGAGCTGCAACGGCAACGAGTCGCCGCACTCCAACTCCTCCTCCAGCGACCACAAAAGGTCCCTGTCGGACATGAAGGCGAGCCAGGCCCTCAGCCCGGAGCACGTCGCCGCAGCCGCAGCCGCCGCCGCCTCACCGGTGTCTCAGGGGCAGCACCTCATGTCGCAACATCACTCCGTCCTGGCGCACGAAGCCCACCTAAAGCCGGAGCACCACTACTCATTCAACCACCCGTTCTCTATCAATAACCTCATGTCTTCGGAGCAGCAGCATCATCATCACAAAATGGACTTGAAAACTTATGAGCAGGTGATGCATTACTCCGGATACGGCTCCCCGATGGCCGGGGCGCTTTCTATGGGCTCCATGGCGGGGAAAGCCGGCCTGGATTCCGCGGCTATACCCGACACATCTTACTACCAGGGTGTCTATTCCAGGCCGATCATGAACTCCTCGTAAACGCTGTGGACTCTCATCACCTTAGATTTGTACATTTGTAAAAAACAAAAACGGAAAAAATATAGACTTTGTGTACAATATGTATTTCAGATATTTTTGACGTTTGCCACCGTTTTAGTTGTCAAGTTTGTTAGTAGCCTAATTGCTTATGTTGAAGGAGCGGATGTGGAAGATGACAAAAAAAAAAAAAGAGATGAAAATGTGACGAGATCTGTTCGGCTTCTGGACTGGACCCCAAAGATAAAACAACAAGTTGCTGTAAGATAACTGACACCCGCTCATCGGGATTCCTAAATGAACTTAAATGCATCACAGGATTTGTTCAATCATTTGTGTAATTCCTATTTATGGCTTGTATATGTGTATTCTTGTAGTGACAAGAACAGAATCTATATTAAAGTGTTATTGGTTTTGTTTTCTGAATATGATGTATTATTATTATTATTATTATTATTATTATTATTATTATTATTATTATTATTATTATTATTATTATTATGTTGCCATTAGGGCATTTTTCATAGACCAAGATTAGAATAATTTTTGTTTTTTTTAATAGCTTTTTTATGAAACATTCTTTCCAATATAAACAAACAAATAAAAGTCTACATGTTTAAAAACAACCTGAAAAATATTTCCATACATAACATAGGCAGCATTAGAAATGTTAATGGCTAAAAAAACATTTTAAACTTTGTTTTGCTTTAAAATTAGCTTAAAAGCTAAAAAGAAATATTTCTAACTCTATTTAAAAAAAGAAAGCGTATCTTTTATCGCTCAATAAAGAAAACTTGTAATACATATTTTTTTTTTATTGCTAAGCTTATTTTAAAGCTTAAAGAAAAAGTCTTCTTAAAAATGAAAAAAAAAATACATACATAAATAAATAACAGAAGACATCACGCATCTTAACGTATGCCTAAGTGTGTGGCTGTTTTACTTTTGTTTATTCAAAATTATTCTAAATTGCGGAATATTTTTGTCGCCACGATGCTTTCCTAATAAGGCCCATAATTTCAGTTGAGGGATTAATAGCTTTGCAGGATAAAACCGAGACAATGCTCACAATTTGTCTCCCAGGAAATGCAAACAAAACAAATATATGCTCATTAATCCCAAGCAGAAATGGAGATATTAACCTATCAACAACTCTGCATTTTCGTCTGGAAGGAGTGCCATTAAAATTCATAGAGAAATTAGTTGTTTTTTTTTAACCTAAAATAATATGCTTTTTTTTTTTTTTTGTTAAAGTTCTACGAATCGTGGGCACCTCGCAGAAGGTAACATAAAGCAAGCTCATCAGAGACACGCTTGAAAATTCAGGGTAAAACTGATTTGCTATAAGGATATTATAATCAAGCATTCAAATTCCCCCACATACAGTTTGCCAGTCAAACACCATACAGGCCTGTCAGTCTCCCACTCTAACATGTCTTCCATTCTCCCCATCGCCCCACACACATTGCAAAGTTTAGATCAGTGAATAAGATTAAGTGTCATTGTCAGACAGAACAACCTCCCGCAGCGCAGTAGAATAGCTGCTGCAGAGGAGGCCTGATTTGGGGAACTGAACTGCCTGAATGTGATGCTCTAACTTCTCTTCCCACAACCTGGGGCTCCATTGTCTACTCCCTATTTTTAAAGTAGCGGGACCCTCCCTTCTTGTTAGATAAGGAAGGCTGACTGTCGTCTACATGAATCCAACACCACCACCCTCACACACCCCCCGACGCCCCTCAGTTCGTCCCACCATCACAAACTCAAATCCAAGGCCGGGGACAGTTTCTGCCCCCTTTATAGCCCAAACGTCACCCCTTCGAACTTCTGAACACGTAGGGGCCAAAAGTGTGCGTTTATTCTCCAGACCCTCTTTGCAGATCGCACTTTAAACAGCGTGATCTGCGAATAAACAAAGCCAGTAAACAATGGAGTGGAGGCTATGCCCGCATATAGGAAGAGTACACACACACACGCACGCGCACAAACCAAATTGCACAAGTGTAAACTTTGAATAGGACGCCCGCGGCTCTGTAAATTTACACAGACATTAAATTTCGTTCTATTCATTTTAGACATATAATGCTAAGCTGATTTTTTTTTATAGCGTGCTGATCGATATCTCTGTAAAATAATCATTTTTTTTTTTAACTAGCGTGGCAGTGAAATCTTTGCTTTGTAGCTAAAGTCAACAGTGACAGAGTTTGAGCTCAAATAAATGCTGTGATGTCTGGAGCCCTTTGCAGAAGGCAGAAGGCAAGCTTCTACAATGGGCTTCAGTGGGGCTTGCCAACAAGCACCGGCTATTTTGCGCAGGTACGAGAGCTTTTATTTTCCATAAAAATATTGCGTTTTCACTTGGATCCTTTGACTTAAATTGTAAAGCAAATTGATGGCAATTCGTGTGCATGCAATGTGGGCGGCAGAGGTTATGCGGTATCCCGAGCTCATGGGAAAAAGGAGATCTACTGGATTTATGTGGTGCAAAGTTGAAGAGATCTGCAGGTTGTGTGGTGGAAGCGAGTTTCTGTATCTCTGATCTGCGAGCCGGGTGGAGAGACGTGTCTGCGCTGTAAAAACCCGGTACTACAAAATAACATTTAATCTTTTCCTATTAAATCTAAATATAAATTCGCAGATTTTTTTTTTTCTTTATTCAGGCGCATTGTATCAGCAAATATTGTTTTGCATGTTGTTTCAAACCAGACAGTATGATTGACTTGCGGATGTCTACACATGTTCGGCGACGAATGAGAGTTAATGTGGACTTGAAGACACGCAGTTGGCTATTTTTTGCAGTGTGCGGCTGATTTATATCAAGTTCCCAGGCTCGCATAGGTTTGGATATAACTTCTGTCTTGACACTGTGTCGCTGTTATTCGATGCAGCTAATGCATTTTGTTAATGTCATATTTTTTAATAATCAAAAATAAGCATAAACATTTGCATGACAATTATACATTCCGCAAACATAAGCCACTCAATCGCGTAAAAGAAATCCGCATTAAATAACGCGCAATAAATCAATCAATAAATCAATAAAATAAATAATAATAATAATAATAATAATAATAATAATAATAATAATAATAATAATAATAATAATAATACATTTAAAACGAGTGTTTTTACGAAAAAAAAAGAGAAATATTCTAAAGGCAGTAATGAACGAAGAGCCCTTTTACAATCCCTCAGCCAATATTAAACATTTGCCTCTCAAAGCGGCTTTTACCCCCAGCCCTTTGAAGGTGGGATAACCCCGGTCAAGACCTCTTTATGGCGCGCTTTGAGACCGGGAATGATCTTTTGGATCTCCGCAGACTTAAAGGTAAGGAGCCTTGATCTGCTTTAGAGGAGGGGAAATATGCAAAGGGGCCGCAACAATTTACATTCGTTTTTCTTCTTATCTTAACTTCTTGTTCAAATTTATGAATCAGGGAAAGATGCCCCTGCAGCACCATCGTAGTCCAGCGCATGGGTTGTTATAGCAACAGAAAAAAAGAGGATGTCCGCGCCTGTTGATTCTTTTTTTTTTTTTTTTTTTTTTTTGTTTAACCCGCCAGTCTGATTCCTTCGCATTTCTTGAGCTCGGATTTGCGCATTTCTTGATTAGAGGCCTGCAGATCAGACCCCCATTCATACTGGGAAACAATGCACCCATGACGCACCTTTTACATCCATTTCAGGATTTGGCTGCATCCAGATTTGCAACATTTGATAAAGTCTGAAAAACTAAGGCATTGAGGAGGGATTATCAACGCGTATTTCTGATAATCACAGTTAAAGAGTTTAAAGATAAACTATTCGTGTCGCAACAATGGTTGGCAATTACCCCCTTTTCCTCATGTCTTTTAATTGCTTTTAATTGCATCAATCTTCTAAAGTGAGACATTCTAATGCTTAAAGGCGAGTTTGGGCCTCCGTGTTCTAGGAGTGACTCATATTATAAGCCAAATATGAGCATCCACCCATGGGCGTCAGCTCTATGGGACTTCCTGACGTAGTCAATACAGGCCCAAAGAGGGGAAAATTGGAATCATAATATATTTTTACATATTTTACAATAATTCAACTGACACGATCTGCTAATTTGCAGTACTTAATCTTCGCTTTGTCAAATCAACACTGCTAGACATCTGCGTGGCTCTTTCCAGGTTTATTAAATCACTCATGTACGGGGGTCGCATGATGTTATGAGGCCTATACCCCCGTAGAGAGAGCATGGCCGCACCTTCGTGGGCTGCATGCGCGCTGAAGCCCGCGGACTGGAACACCCAAGTAGATCTGTCTCCACGGAGACGGCGGGACACCGGTCCAACAAGCTGTAATTCTGTCTCAGCCTTTTGCAGGGGAGGGACCGTCCACACTAGCCCGACTTAACTCCTCTTTCACCAGAAATACTCCTAATCCTATATCTTAGCAGGGCAAACTGTCGTCCCTCAGTATATTAAAGGGACCACAAAGTCAGAACTCCAAGCCACCCATGGTTTCACAGCAGGGCGGCCAGTCCCGGTTAGACGCTCCGTGCCCGTCACTCCTTTTTTTGCTCTTCACTTCCATCACTTTCAAAAATCACTTTCAGTTACATTTTTTTTTTTTTCCAAATTTAAGGTCTGTTAGAATACGCTCTGCAACAGGCCTGAATTTGATAAATTTAATTTACCACACTGGGGTTCAAATATTGTTTTTGATTAAAAATATTCAATAAGCAGTTTTTCATAATTATTGTTAGACATTTTCAATTTTTTATTTTTTTTTTTACCAGGTTATTTATACATTTCAAAATGGACGTTCTGCACAGTTTAGGTTGACTAATATCTACTATTAAGATGTAATAAAATAAAATAATAATTATAATAATAATAATAAACACTACGGTTGAAGTTGATATCGTAAAAGCACTAAACTTTAAACAACAAAAAATATAGGTTCTATTATATAGCAGTCCAAAATACATGTCCATGCACTTGTATTGGCGATTTTTACTAAATAACATATAAAAATTAAAATGTAATATATTGAGAACAAAATTACTTTTTAATTCACTGATTGTTTTGGTTGTTAAACCAACAGCAACTTTTGCTGCATTTTGGCTTATTGAGGAATATGGCTTCAGAATATAGTTTTTTAGATGTATTAATCACATCATATTTTCCTGGCAACTTATTATATTTGTAAAAATGGAAAATAAAAAAACTATAAGCGAATAAGTTGACATGTCTGTCTTGGTCTTTTCACGTAAAACAATAAGTTTTGGGGGTGAACAGCTTTCTAACAGGAAAATGTTTACCTTGTGAGAATTGATGAGTCATTTCATTACAGCTGGATCACATTTGTTTGACAAAACATTAAATTATATGGCCAAAATGTACATTTGGAGTTTTTTTTTCTCTCATCAATAATTTGCATTTTTGAAGTTATTCTTGAAAGGCTTTCTAATTTTTAAAAATATATATTTTCCTTCATTTTCATTCATCATTATTTCATTTTTAATGTTTTTTTGTCACCACATTTTTAATGAAAGTTTGCTTCCCTTCAAATTATTATTGGTATTATTTCATTAGTTGTAAATATCTATTTTTAAAGTGTCGTGCTTTGTATTCTTGACTGCTACAATGGAATGATTTAGTGCATGCCGAAACATGGAGATGACAAGTTTTCATGACTTGAAATGGTGAATTTGCGAAAAGGAGAAATACATAAAAAGAGAGGGATGGCCCGATGGACAGGGTGAGAAAGCGGATGCTATCTGTGATGTGTCTGCACTCAGTTCTGACACGACTCTGTGACATTCCAGTGCAGGACTCCTTCAAGTCCTGAGAGAGAAAACAGAGAAGGGAGACAGAAAGAGCCATCAACAATGCCCATTGAGTACTGTGAGGCAACAGCTGGTGGGATATGCAGTGACCTAAAGGCAATCCATTCAGGCCTGGACGGGGTGCCTCTCTATACCCTGCTGCTTTTATGCTTCTGGAAGTGGATGGATGATCAGTGTTTATTCTCATCATGCAAACTGAAAAGCAACAGTCTCAAAGAAACCAGTGAATATCAATTGTTGTTAACCAGATTTCAACTTCTGAATTGGCGAGTTCCATAGACAGACATAAAACTGAGACACCGTCAAAGCTTTTATTTCAAACAAGCTCTGAGTTGAGGCCCAGAAGGGAGGGTTAGACGAGCTTCTCAAGGCATAAAGCATCCAGAAAAAAAAACCCCAACAAAATCCTCAATGCAAGATAATAAAAGTGTGATCATCCAGGCAGAAAAATACTATATTGGATGGAGATTAATATAAAGTCGGGCATCAGCTGGAAGCATTTGTGTTCACTCGTGCTTCTAGCCCCTCTTTGACAATTCCACAGGCATTTCCCTTTGGGCCTCGTGCCTGCCTTTGAGATCAAACCTTGCTGGCAGAGCCACCATAAAATGATATGTCAGTCAGGAGAGGTAAAAGGATGCCTGCTAGACTGTGATTGATCTGCCGTGGTTTCTTTATTCCCCTCGAGACTCGATACATCCAGGTTTCAGATTCCACTCGCAGAAGCAGCTGATGAATAGTACCATGTATATATGACTTTTTATGAGCCATTTCTACCCTAAGTGGCACATTTAGCAGCACATGGTCATAACATGCAAGCCAAGTTGCTGCAATATTCCCTCACTTCCCCCTCCTGAGCTCCTGTTTCAGGAAGTGAAAGCAAAGCTTTGCCAACCAATCACGTCGAAGGACATCCAACTCATTAAAAGTTAATGAAACCTATAAACGTAGTGCGCCAGCGATTCATTTAAACCCCCAATCCAATCTCCTCTCTCTGCAAAGGCAAACAAGCCTGTGTGCCCCCGGTGCTGTCCTCGGAATAACAAACTACGGAATATTTTGTCCTGCATATGTTCACTCATGCAGACATGTGCACATTGATAGGATATCTTACAATGGGACTTGTCCAATTTAGAAAACAGCAAGGGTGGTGTGCTGCTGGGGGGTAACTTCGTTAATCTGCTTTGGAGTTGAATTTAATGCATTTGCCTTACATTGCACTGCTTGTCAGAAACTACGGCAACGGATGTGCCATTTCGACATTCATGAGAATCACTGACATTCAAATAATGTGCCTATTTTAATATCATACATGAGTGAAAGCCAGATCTGGGTGAAAAAAAAAGCTGTTTATACATCCTCCCATTCATGCAAGGGTCTTGATCCGTACCGTTAGACAAGGCCGAGCCTCTCCGTTCACACCAAACATCATCTATCCATTTCATTCACCTTCATCAGACGTCAAGTGCTGCTCCTAATATGATGAAAAGCCATCAACAGCAATAAAGTTCCACTTTAATGGTGTCAGAATTTTAAAAAACAACACTCCTAATTGTCTTTCAGAGCTCTATTTCACACAGCTTTGTATAGCGCCTCCCTTGGGGGATTCAAATTAAATTCACTCCATGTATGTAGCCACTGTCAGCTCACTAATGAATTCCCATACCCTGACTTGAATCAAATTAATCCCCAATTTAATTCCATATAAATGGTTGTGTTATTTGTAAAGGGGAGACGGATGCTCGGATGAAGGATTGAGGAAAGCTGGGAGGTGTCTATAAGGCTGCTGAGCAGATTATGGTGAAGGATGAATCTTGTATGTTTTCCCTGACAGCAGAGTAGTCCCCTGATACACACTATTTAACCCTCGCCTGCTTGACGCTGACAGCAACATCTCGCCATTTGTCACCCAATATCCTTTCAGATTAAGGAGTCAACCGGCAGATTTATTGGTCAGAGCTGTGGCACTCTTATCTTTAAGTGGCACATAGAAAGATAAAACATGAAGGCGGACATGTTGCACATCACACAGTTAAATTAGCTGTGGGCATAAACACATGATTACACAGTTGCTTTCATGTGCAAAAGGAAATTGTGCATGCTTCATTTCATAAAGAGGAGGTGAACATTTTGCAGAACAGCTCAGTGACTACACATGCAGCATAATAAATTATTTCAGTAACTAAATTTAAAAGGTGAAGCACATGTACGGCATGGATTTATTATGCAGAGGGATGCATTTTGTTATGATTTAGTGCTGTTGAATACCCAACTTTCTACTCTGAAAAATTAAAATACTACATAAGGCCAATGAAAAATGTTGACAGTAACCTCAGCCTACGGGAAGTATGTGCATGAATTACTGCATCAAAGCAGTGTGGCATGGAGGCAATCAGCCTGTGGCTCTGCTGAGGTGTTAAGGAAGCACAGATTGCCTTAATAGCAGTTTTCAGTTCTGCTGGATTGTTTGATTTGGTGTATCACCTACTTATTGACAATACATTATGGCTTCTCTTTGAGTCTTAAGTCGGGCAAGTTTCCTGGCCAATCAGGATCAGTGATCCCATCATTAAAGCAATTATTTGTACTTTTGGCAGTGTGGATCCGTGCCAAGTTCTAGTGGAAAATGAAATGAACATTTGTGGTAGACGGCTGAACTGACTTTCAACTTTATAGAACAACACCAATAGGTGACATTACTCATCAAATTCATTGGTGTTTATAGAAACTTCACACTGAACCTTAAATATCAGGAATTTTATGCCTTTCCACTTTTACATCCACACTTTGGGAGCTTTGATTTCCAAATGAAAGATAAAATGTATTTTTATCTGAAAAGGGGAATTTGGACAACAAACAGTCTAATTATCTGAGAAAGGGACTTATAAGTTTTCATTGGCTAAAGGATTAAAATATATGTGTGATACATCTTTTCTTGTTGAAATCCAGCAATAAATACTGTATATATTTTTAAATTTTATTCTAATTTACAAAGTTACATTTTAGTATCGCATGACTGTGTGATACTAGGATTGCCACTTTGATTTATCAAAGTCAGGAGACTGACAGGAGGATTGTAAAGGGGCTTTTTCAAGCAAATGGCATAACACAATGCAGCCCCGTAACACACTGCTAAATGAATTTTGGATGCAAATACAATGGCCAGCTACATTACACAAGCCCTTTGAAACAGATATGTTGGCTCAAAGTTCAGTTACTGATGTGTGGTTTCAAAGGCTATAACTGTTGGACTGCCATTCCATGTTCAATAACAAAAAACATTTATTTAATCACGAAAACAGCAAAAGAAAAATTTGGCTTGAATGAGTTGTTTATTTACAATTAATACAACAAATTTAAGTGTTCAAGATGCCAGAAGTTTTAATTTTAACTGTATCAAAAGGATAATTCTGCCAATTAAGCACAAACATATCCAAGCATTAACTGCTGTGAAATTAAATCCAAAGTTAGTCTTTAAGCTCTGCCTCCCTTGAGTGCCTTAATACTAAGTCTGGCTATATTTGTTGATCAGCAAGAATTGTAATTTCACCAAAGCTTAGAGTGACATAACATCCATTGTGTTGTTTCCTACAAATACTGCAGGACATTAAAACCCAATGAACAAGTTTTACAGTAACAGGCTGTTCTCCGACACTAATTTGGTTCCTAATTTTGATAAACTGGAAGTACATTAAAAGTTTCCACTTTTTATTGTCACTTTAATCAGTGATAACAATAAAGAGATTAATCATGTTGTGACAGTACCTCAACGGTTTCTCACTGAGGCCCAGACCTCTCATTTGTGGAACCGTTAGTGAATAGATTTGAAGTTGTTTTTCGGGTGGAAGTTTTGCTTAATTACTTGATCGCATTCACCAGCACATAATGTGTTGCCTGGAGACCCAAAGAAATTTTTCAGATACAAATTTTTGTTTTCATTTTTACTTTGTTTTATTTACAAATATGTCACTTACATTAAGAGATTATTTTTTAAGAGTGCTCTGACCTAGACAGGCAGCAGTAATGATTAAGACTGGACAAATTAGATCAAAGAACAGATGCATACACAATCTTAATCTAAGTAAATAAGAAGCTTGAAAATGCTCAAGAGAGACAATACTCCTACTACTGTCAGTCATCGTGTGTCCCACTTTTAAAATTTATTTCGAAGTACAAAATTCTACCTAAAATAGTACCTAGAACTTATGGGCTTTGAGAGAATGCACAAAACTATGACTCTTAACCCCATCACTCTTTAGAGACATAACTGTAGCTAATTTTTGGGCTATCTCCTTTGCTGTTGATCACAGTTTCATACTGAGGCCTTTGATTGTGATTATCAGCTGTGTTTTAAATAGATTTTTTTTTACATTTTTGGCAGATCTTTCAGTGTCAGAAGTGTGATTCGGCTAATACTGGAAAGACAGCTCTATGTCGTGGTGTTTCTTAAGGCTCATTTCTGGGCTCTACTCTTTTCTTACTCTTTGTACTTCTACTAGGATAGACTATAAGATTCTATAATTAATGTCTGTCATCTCTAAGCTGATGATATCCGGGAATGGTCTTTTGGGGTTTATGGGCTACCTAAACGATCTACTTACTTTCGTTGTCTCCCTGACATAAATCAAGAGTTGGTTAAATGATATTTCCAACTCAACACATTTGATTTGATTTGATGATTGTGCCTTTGTTGTAATCAAGCAAAATTTCCAAGTGTCATTAGCTCCTCTGTACTGTTGAGCTTCAGAAATCTGAGGGTTGTTTTTAATACTTTATTGTAACTTTGAACAATATTCCAATCTGAAATTTCTCTTATTATTTAAGGCAAGTGTCTGAATTTAGAATGCTGGTGTAAAAACCCGGATAGCAGATGATGAGACAAACCTTTTGTGATTATTTTGATTGCCCTTTCAGGTGATTTAACAAAGAAATGTTAGATCTACTACAGATTGTGTAAATTAGTTTAATATAATTGTAACTGGTACAAACAAAAGAGCGCACATCATTCCACTCTGGACTTTCCTGTATTGGATGAAAGTTAATTTTAGAGGTTTAGTCCTAAACTTTAGGCCTTAAATAGAAAAGATTCCTAATATATTTTGTACCTATTGCAACCTTTTTCTCTCCTTTTGTTCCCTTTGATCGTCAGGCCAAAGTTTGCTGATGGTCCGACTCACTCATTCAACTCTCGCTGGATCTTTTGAGTTAGCACCAAGACTTTGGAATGCAACTCCTGTAAATTTTTTGCTGCACAAATACTATTCAGTCTCTTGAAAGACAGCTAATTGCTCATTTATATAGACATGGCTCCAGTCAACTCCTTAACTTTAATGTTTCCTGCTCTGCAATATATTTTTTTTATTTTGTTTGATATGTGGTGTTCATCCTTTTCTTTTAAGTAAGTGTTTTTGTGCAAATTTTATGTTTTTCTGTTGTTTTGTTTTTACTTTGAAACACTTTTATCAGTACAAAGTGCTAGAATGAAACTTTACTTACTCACATGTTTTGTTACTTTTTGATTCGATGGGAAAACAAGAATTCATTCTGAAATAGAAATGTCAGGTTTTGTTTAAGATGAAGCAGAAGCATGACTGACATAATAATCACAAAGTAACCCCGACATATTTGTACTCCACATTCAATCTGTGAACTGTGAATAGTGGTAATGGATGGTGGGTTAAGTGACTAAGATTTGATTGGACAAATGCTAACTCCTGCTGAATGAGGGCCAGCTTGGATGTGAATGTTGAGATATACATTACCAAATCATCAGTGTAACAGTGGACATTTCCAGTGCTGATATTACTGACAAAGTTATTTATATGCAGGATGGAAAATATTGATCCTTAGACAGACCAGTATGATATATTGTGTTTTGTTATAATTTAACCATTAGCATGGGAGGAATATAAGGGCGACAGACGGTTGTGAAGTCCATTTGGCCATATAGTGAATATTTAAGAGCCTTTAAAGCTTCGTCCACCAAATGTCTGAACATCTATGGTTTATTGAGGCATCTGTAAGCTGACACACTTTATTGCCAGACTTGGCTCGTGCACTTACCATCCTGGAATAGAAGAAACACACCCACACAAAAAGTTTGCTGTTTGCCTTTGCTCTACCAAATCCTTAACAGCCGCGCTGTAGCCAGTCACCATTCACGCCTTTGTGCTGTCAACAACATCTAAACGCATCATTTGTATTGCAGCAAACCATCCCGGTATGCATCCAATATCAAATGTTTGGCGACTCCTAAACAAAAAAAAAAGAAAAAAACCAAAAAGGAATAAAGGAGAAGGAGGAGGGCTAATGCATAATTTGGTAGAAAACATTTTACAAAACATTTGGTAATAATAATAAAAAAAAAACGTCGGCATTGGCCCTGAGGCTTAAAGCAATTAATTCAGGATCCTGACATAAACTCTCCAATCCTTTGACAGCTTGGAGCCGAAATAAAAATGCTAGTTCTCCTGGGAACGGCAGGAGATAGCTGGCTCTTTTCTGGACTGTTTGCTCACTGGCCCTGAGAGCAATCTTCCCCAGTCAGAATGAAATGCAAGGACACAAACAATGTACCGACGAGAGAATAGGAGATGGGGAATGAACAGTTTGGACTATTTGCTCAGCAGAAGGGCAGCCACAATGGCCGGCCCATGGCTTTCCCATGCATCAAGCCTCTTAGTCGTAGGCCTCCCTTTGTTGCCTGGTTTCTTCTTCCCTGGCCAGATAAGAGCCCAGCTGCCCTATACTTTTAATTCCCATTGTACACCATACTGTATGGTCATTTATCTGTCTACTTTTTGCCTGTAGTGGTGGGTGTTGTCTAATTGAACAGGTTATCGCATGTGTATCTCTGTTGCCTGCATGTGTGCTCGTTTAAGGTTGAATCGCTCCCCACTTTGCTATAAAAGGCAGGGTTTAGGCCGGGGTTGGGGGGATAAGGCCTGACCTCTCTTTTCGTCTTCGAGAGAGAAGCACAAGTCAATAACAGAGTGTGATAAAGATGCAGAATTTTTACTTCAATCTAAAGCCAAATGTATAATTTTTTTTAAGCTAATCCTGAGACCTTTGCCTCCTTTACGAAAGGACTTCTTTCCTCAAATACTTTTTGGATTAAGTAAATATACTGTCTGAAGTGCTTACATGTTCTTATCTTTTTGGTTATAATAATTATAAAAAAACCTAAGATATTAATTCTGACAAAAAGGAGAAATCCAAGGGATAATTAAAAAAAAACATTGTGCTGTCCAAACATTGAAAATAATTAAACATTTAAAAATCTGTTTTTAGGGCTTTAAAATTTTAAACAGCATTTAATACTTTTATAGAGAACAATGTTGCTAAGCAAATAAAACAATTTTGTTTAAAAGGCAGAGGTCTCAGGAGTATCTGTGTCAAAGACAACTTTTTTAGTACAATAAGGTAGAGGGGAGCCATCATCTTTATAATACATGCATATTTTTGGCTATGACAATTAAATTACCACACAAGCCTATGGTATTGATTTTGCTGCAACAACAACAAACTAAAGAGGGGAAAAAGAGTGTTATTTAAACAAAATTATTTCTAAAAATCAATTTTTAGAGATCTTAATTTCTGAAATGTATTTATTGTTTCAGGCTTTAAAGGATTACAAAGCATTTAGATTTTTTTTTAAAGAGATTTATGTTTGTGAACATGTTATTGACATATAGAGGTATAAAACAAATACTTTGGTGTGGTATTATTAAGAGCACTCTGAGGTTTTTCTTCCACACAAAATATATTAGTGGTAATTCATATGTAACAATTACAATAAGAAATTTTAAAAACTGGAGATGTTTAACAAAAAATTCTCATAAAATGTTAAATGTTTACAAACATCTGAATTTCCTACTTTTTCCCAACTTTTTTTTCTACTCTTTGTATCTTGATTTAATAGTAAAACTGTGTTCTTTTAAAAAAAGAAAATAAAACTATCATAGTCAAACAAAGAACCAAACAAAGACTTCAAGTTAAAAGAGGAAACCTTCAGAGGGAAAATTAAGACCGCTATAGGAACCGTTTGGTTGTTTTGCATTTACATTGAACTGTTCTCCTCCGAATGTGTATTCCCACTCAATCCGTGTGATATCGACTATGTGGCAGGAAGTAGAAGCGGGCTGATTCTGAGGCCAGGGCTGTGGAGAAAAAAATTAAGAATAGGAAAGGCTCTCTAACAAACAAACAAACAAACAAACAAAAAAAAAGAGGAGCAGTGAAATGCATAGGAGGATCAATACACATAAGACGGAAGAGTGTATTCATGCATGTGAGCAGACACTTGCCAAAATACAAACACACGGAGAGACCCATCCCCCTCTGTAAAGGTTGTGGTGTCAGGACCCCTTGGGTGGTCAGACTCAGGATGATTTCGACACAATATGATGTTGGGAAGCAGCCCTTTGAAAAAAAAAAAAAAAAAAAGATGTTCACTGCCTGTTTTTACTGTCACATTTGTATAAAGCTCAAATGTTGTGTAAGCTTCCTTTTTTTTCACTGGGGTTAAAATGTATTTAAACAGTGTGATGATCTGTGGTTACAAAAAGCCTTTTCTACTCACAGACGCAGCATGAAAACTGTTCTTTTTTTCGCCAGCATGAAAATACGACTCATAATGACTCCACAATGGTTTATTCTAATGGCTAAGCTCTTAATCTATCAGATCAGATTTCAAAGTGCCAGAAGCTGTGCCAAGGCAGGTCCCAGGAAGGAAAACCCTTTTGTTGGTTGGGGGGGTGAAATTTCAAATGTGGGACCAGACTTCATTATTGCAAAAAAAAAAGAAAAGAAAAAGGTATGACACAGTGTGAAAGCACCCTAAAAAACCAGCATCATTAGGAAACAGCAAGTGCTTGTTTCTGCATCCGCCTTTGGTGCACCAACAGTGCTTTGCCAGCATGTCAGACCTCAGGTACAGCAAGATAAATAGCCGTCTTATGTGTGCTTGTGAGAGCTAGGCTCCTTGTGGGGTGGTGCTCCCAGCTTCACGCTCCAGCAGCGCTGAAATAAAGCTCTGTTCGAGGCATTTCAACACCGCTTAAGGTTGTCCTTTGCCGTGTAATTTATGAGCTGAGAGGACTCCGTTTCTAAAGTTAACCGCGACCTACAATCTTCCAGCATTCATGGGTGGAGAAAAGAGCTGTGTGAGTCATAGGAAACTTACAACACTGCTCCACTTACCTGAAACAGTCTGAGGGGTGCCCACGGTTCTCTCCCTGGTGTTTGGTTCAGTTGCAAAACGTGGAGGTGATGTGACCCAAACTAATTGGATGTCCAGGTACTTTAACAGGTTAGCTGTCACCTGTAGGGTCAGTGTAGAGGTGCCAGGATGAGGTGAGGAACGCTGGCTTCTCACCACAAGCTTCTCAGTGGGTGGTCATATGGAAGGAAGCACAGAGAGGCAGAAAGACAGACAGACGGGCGATTTGCAAGGATCCTCTTGGTTGCAAGTACATTATAAAAAGAAAATTAATCTTAAAATGGAGACACGTTCATATGTTTTTTAAATGTTAAAATTAAGTTCAGACAAACTGTAAATGTGAAGCATGATGCTTTTAATTTCAGTTTTAAACAAAACTATAATTATGGCAGCATATATATATATATATATATATATATATATATATATATATATATATATATAGTATAGTTATTTTATATTTTATATCTTTCAACATATAAATTTATAT
>CAEGAE010031935.1:0-15477 GCA_903067095.1 Girardinus metallicus | reverse complement strand
TATATATATATATATATATATATATATACCGCTGAAACCAGATATTATCAAGCACTGCATAAGAAGAAAACTGTTTTATAAAGTCGGGCATTAAATGAGACAAAACTTTTCTTGTGTTAGGCCAGTTAGGATTAAGAAATATTTCCATTTCCATGGAAGATAAGAGAGTATTTACATTTTTTAATTGAACGTGTTTTGTTCACACACACCTCTTTAGTTCTGCCCACAGACTTTCAGGAAAGCTGGGATGTTTGTTCACACATGGACTTTGTTGTCCTTTGTTGCCCTAATTTGGTCATTGTCGGTTTAGAAGATCCAAACTTTAACCTCCTGACTAAGCCAGTCACAGTAAGCAATTATTCAGTTAATCACATGACAAATTAAAAGGAGCTTGATAATTTCACTTCTGATGATTAATATTTCTTGAAGGGCAATTTTGTTTACAGAGACTTCATGATCCATTTTACTCATGGCTTCAGTTGTGTGAGTTTTTCCTTATTTCCATTTTATTTATTGTTCTTGGTTATTTACTTTTTTTTTTTTTTGATTTTTCAAATGTCTTCAACTTCCAGAGTTAAGTGTTATTATTATTAGAGTTAAGCGTTCTTATTTTTACGCCATTATGAATATATTACTCAAAAATGGTCTCAAACCAACAATATTATCGTTCATCGCAACAACTACTGGGACGATTTATCGTCCAGTAAATCTGTTATTGTGACAGACTTATTCCTGGCTTTCCTCGAGCTAACTTCTGATTGGTGAAGTGCCCCTGGTCAATTTTGCATGATGCTGCCATCACTGTAGTAACAACAATGTTAGAGAACTGAAAAAAGCCGTAAAAATAATAAAAAAATTTTTTTTTTTTAAATCTCACTCTACTTTAGCAAAAAACTAACAATTATGGTGATCCCAACTGACCTAAAACACAAAATTTAATTTGAATTAATGAAGAAAAAAAACATGTCCTTTTATGCAACATTTTTAAATATCTGGACTGAACGCTGTTTTAATCCTCCAGGCGACTCACTTTAAACCGTAAGGGTGGCAGATGATAGCTCTGATTATCTTTCGCACTTTTTCGGAGAGTTCCCCCTGAGCGCTAACCAGCTGGGGAACACAGGCGCTCGCCAGCTGCCACTCTCCGTGCTGCAGGCACCTCTTGAAGTGCTCAAAGAGGTCGCGAAGCGAGGCCTCGGCTTCACGGCCGAAGGGATACACGGCGGCCTCTGCCGTGACGGGCCTCGGCTCGGACATCACAGCCGGGGAGTCACGCCGAGCGGCACCTTTGACCTTTCATCACCTGACGCAGAAACAAATCAGAGTTTATGCAAAACAATAATAATAATAATAATAATAAAACTGTTATTTCACATTAGACATGGTTTAATACACAAATAAGTCTTCCAGTTATAGATGTTTTTCTCATACAACATCTATAACTTGTGGGGGTTTTGCTGAATATAAAAAAATATATATATTAATTCTCAATAAAATTGGTCACTTTTTCACACTTTATGCAACCACAATTTTTATGCAACAGACCAACACCGAGTAGAGCATAACTGTGAAATGGAAATATAAAGATTTATTGACTTCAGCAGAATTTTCTTCTTTTTTTTTTTTTTACAATGAAACATCTAAAAATGCCTGCATGTGTATTTTCCATGCAGAGTGTCTGTTAACATCCAGATTTGTAACTGGCTTGACTATTCTGAGTTATTAATATGCTTTGATGCACATCGCCTGTAAATTTCTATTTTGGTGTCCTACGACTCACCTAAATTGTGAGTCGAAACAGCTTATCAAGAGCAAGACGCACTGGAGTTTGTTGTAGGGTGACAAAATGTTAAAAAGTAGAAGTGGATAAATGGACATTTTTCAAAGTCACACCAGTCAGGAATATAAAGGAAGCATTTGTTTACTTTGCAATACTTTAGATCTATTTTAGATTTACAGCAAGACTATTTCTGGCGTTCTGAAGTGCCCTCTCTCTCAAGGAAAATGTAAAGTCTTAATTCATATTTGGAGCAAAACTGAGACTAGTGACAAAATACAGTTTTAGTGTGATTTAACTGGTTTACAGTCGTGTTCAATTTGTACAGAAGTTGGGGAAAAGTTATTTCAGCAACACTGTTTTAAGTTTGTGTTTTTAGAAACGTGTTTAAACGTGACACACACAAAAATCCCCCTTATGATCACTAAAATCTGCACCCAACAGAGGTGAGATTTTATCAATGCAAACAAACCACAACATGACCATAAAAAAAAGACCCGAAATTAAACTCGACTGGCTAAAAAAACGAAACTTTGGTTTCTCAATTACACTTTTAAAGGCTGACCTGTCTCGTAATTGCCATTCGGCTTCCATTTGACTTGACAGCTAACCCTAAAGTCTGCCTAACATTAGCTCCTCATGTCTTAAGTTGAACTTAAACCTTACTTCCGTAAAAGTCAGTCGGGGAAGCTCGGTATTCACATATGACATATAACATATTTAGAAATTTTCCAGTAAAACAAAAACGCTATAGCTTACTCATTTCTCTGACGACATCCCAGTTAGTTTAACCTACGAAGCAAAGCTTTTCTCAACATGTTATGCTAACTGCATAACGGAGGTCATGTGACAAACATCAGCTGATTCTCCGCCGCTGGTTGGTCAAAGGTGGAGAAGAGGAGGGCGTTAATGTTGCCTTCAGGTGTATCCAGAAAATACAGTCACTTTGAAGCTTCCGTTTAGTAATGAATACTTTATTTTAAACATTTATGTTTGAGTAATCGATACTTATATAAACCAAACGTAATAATAATAATGATAATAATATAATTGTTATTATTATCATTATTATTATTACATTACAAATTATCATTAATTCTAGTTTGCAATAATGTTAACAAATTAATAATAAATTAATTTATTGCTTGAATTTGTATTTTTATTAATTATTATAGTTAATGATAATAATTTATACTATTATTTCTATTAATAATAATAATAATAATAATAATAATAATAATAATAATAATAATAATAATAATAATAATAATAATAATAATAATAATCTAAGTTTATGGGAATTTTAACCACACAATTCTTGTGTCTGTTTTATGTGAGTAACTTTGATTTATAGTACTACAAAGAACATATCTTACTATATAGTGGAATTCTGTTTTGCCCTCCTAGGTGAACTTGCCCCTCACAATATGGAGGACGCCCTGTGACGTATCTCGTCAATCTGGGCAACGGGGCGTCTACTCTTGTGTCTGTCTTCCAGCATCACCTCCTAAATAGGAGCCGGTCTCTATGGCAACAGGAGGGATTTGCCAGCTGGGAGGCAGAGTCAATCGGTCCTCAGTTGGTATCACAGCCCCAGCTTCCACACTGCATCACGCCCCGAGTGGAATGGATGACCAGGACAAGAAAGACAATGTATGTAACATCCTTTGTGCTTGTATTGAAAGGCACGTTTTGCCGCGTTATTATTATTATTACTATTATCCAAAAAATATCTAACTGGTTGGAGCAGTCTCTGCGGCTGAGTTACTGACTGTTTCCAATCTGGATCAAAGAAGCTATTGTTCCCGCCGGCGCAACTGATCGCACATCAGCCGGCCGTACACTTGGTCTGCATTTAGGCCTCTTACACCTGCTTCAGCTGAGGACTCTGCGTGATGGTGCGGGCCTCATCCCGCGTCAGCCTCATCAATACGTGTCTCTTTTGTGTCGCAGGGGCAGTACATCGGTGAGATTAAAGGTGGGATGCGGCCTTCAATGAAACTGGTTGTCATGGGAATTATTGATAAAAAGCCCAAGAGGTTAGTGCGCACAGCTGTCGTCTTAAAACTGCATAATAAAAGTCTCGTTTTACTAAACTGTCAGTAGCTTACCGGCTGCTGTCCCCTGAACTCTTAATTGCACCCTTGTTGGCAGGAAAAGCAACATGTTTAGTGCATGACTGCATGCCAACCATCCAGTTAGTTCCTATTTTGGAAAATGCCTGCGTGATGCCTCATTAGGGTTAGTCTGTGAGCGTGGGAGAAACGCAAATCCCATAAACTCTTAATCACTGTGGACATTTCTTCTTCTTTTTTTTTTATTTATTTTGGTTGTTACCTCCGTTTGGATTTGTTTTAAATAAATAAATAAATAGTACTACTAATAATAATGATAATAACAACAATAATAACAATAAAAGCAGTAAAGACAAAATTTTACAGTGTGCATCCTCTCATCTTTATCAAATTCATATTCTCTGAGGTTTACGTAAATTATAAATGTTTTGATTAGATTTTTTTTTTAAATGTTAAAGAGATATTCAAAATCTGATTTAATATAGCCTGTAAATGCTGTAGACCAAATAAGTGACTTTATACCCTTCGAGGTGTTCTCTGTAGAAATAGCAAATGACTTATTATTGTGATATAAACTCATATAAATAAGAATATTTAGCTGAAATATTCACTGGCAAAAATCAGTGGCACTCATCGAGATTATTTCTGACAGTTCATGAAATGCTGTATTGTTACAGTTCTAAAAATGGCCAGCAGGTGTCACTGCACCGTTGGTAGCTCTTAGAAAAATAGAGAAAGATGGACATTGGAATTTATAGTTTTATTTTTAACCATTGAGCCGTGAATTCTGCACCACACTCATGTGCCCCTGATGTGTGTGCGTGCGTCTGTGTGTGTGTGTGTGTGTGGCTGACTCAGCATCGAGGTGACCGTGTCCTGCAAGCCTCAGGAGGAAGAAGCAGAGGCGGATGTGGGACTGCAGCTGAAGGTCAGCTTCATGGACAAGGCTGTCCAACGTAACGCCCGTTTGGCTGGGAAGTGGGGTCCGTGTGAAAACACACTTTCCTTCTTTCCCTTTGCACCCGGAGAAGCCTTTAAGGTATTTTTTTTAGCTCAGTACTCAGGAGTTTTCTGTTGTAGAGATTTTATCATTTTTCTATTTTTCTTTTTTAGAGAAATGATCAAATCCACAGCCTTGATTTTGCACATTCAGCGTTTAAACCTGCAGTATAAGCTGCCATGCCAACAAGTCACTGTCATCGTTTCCCCTTTGCTATATTTACAGAGCCTTGCAGAGGCCTGTAGTTTGTCCACATTTAGCCATAAAATCACAAACTTTATTGGGGTTTTCCTGTGACAGACAAAAATACAGCCCCTTTTTAAGCGGAGACCGCTAAATACTAGAAAATCTGTAGTCAGACTCAGAAACTCCTGCACACAAACGTGTCAAAGCAAGCCACCAACAACAAGCGGAATAAATTTCAGCTCGCATTCTAACGTTCTGCAAAAAATACCTCTCTCTTCAGCTTCACAGATATAATCTGTTTAAATAGTAAATCAATGTGATACTATTGATTGATTGACTGGCTTGTTGCTGTAAACTGTGACACTACATCAGAAGATCTGACTATAAATTTATACTGCTAGAGTGTAATTTTATAAAATAGAATTTTTGCAAAAATCAAGTTTTTTGCACAAAAATCACTTTTGGGAAAAAATGGCTTAAGCCTTTATTTTAAGAAGGTGATGACACGTATTCTTAGTCTTTAAATAGGTAAAAATAAATAATTAAATAAATAACAATAATAATAATAATAATAATAATAATAATAATAATAATAATAATAATAATAATAATAATAATAACAATAATTATGCAATATTTGTTTAAGAAAATTTGATACAAATTTCAGTTTAATAATATAAAATTATTATAATATTTTGCCACATGCTCGAATTAAAAGGACTTGTTTTTAATGTTCAGAATACGTGTCTCAAACTCAAGGCCCACGGGCCAAATCTGGTCCGCCACATGTTTTTATGTTTGGTTCGATGGTGTATAGGTTAAAAACTTTCACTTAACGCAGCAAATTAAACATTTTTTATTAACTGAACTTTGACTGTTGCCCCCACTGTTAGCCAGATCCGTGCATTTGCGGCTAACTCCTTCACTGAAATAACAAGTTGTCCATTTAATTGCCAGATGGAGATCGTCTGTGAACACCAGCAGTTTCGCATCTTGGTGGACGGCCAGCCTCTGTGTGGCTTCACCCACCGGATCTCCAAGCTCGCCTCCCTCACCGCCTTAAGAGTCTTCGGGGACCTACAGCTCACCAAGGTTGCCTAGCGCCGGCCTCTCGCCCACAGGAAGCTGAACTGAGGGTTCCCCCACGCCGCCGGGGGAACACACACCGCCATTAGATTAGAACTTCTTTGTTCCAGTCGCCGTCATCGGGGTCTTTCGCCGTTTTAGTTTGCCGACAAAGTTGCACCAGCCTCGTAATCCTATGTTGAGACAAAGTGCCTTCGCTAAGATTACCTGACTGGAGACTTGAAGATGGCGACTGAACGTAGCCACAGTCGTCTTATGTCTTAAATCGAACGAGGAATGTGCTTTTGAGTTGTTGTGAATTGTTGCGAAAGCGATCTAAGGTCTACTCTTTAGGCGAGAAATGTTCGCGCCTTTGAAGCCACAGAAAAAGCAACTTAGGAACTCTGGATTAGTTTTTATCCCTTCAGAAAAGGAGGTTTCAGAAACCCGTCTAAGACTTTTCTGGAATTAACTTTTGAAAGCTTTTCATTTCCTAGCGTTATTTTTGTTTTTTAAGGTGAAAACATAGTGAAGAGTGGCATTTTGTGCCCAGTGACATAACAACAGGAGTGATGGTGTAAAACAATGTAAGTAGCCTATGTTGGTGCATGCCCTGAAAAACACAGCACTGTATTTGGATTTCTCTCAGTTTATATTGGATTTATGTTGTCCCGTACAGTTGCATTCAAAATGGCGGCACGTTTTAAAATGTCGGCAAAGCTTGAAATTGCTTTTAAATCCATACAGCTGTGGAAGAACTATAGTTTTTCTAGAATCAGACTTTTTTTAAGCAAGGAATTTATACCACTGACTTTTTATTCTGTGCAATTATGTATATGATTTTTTATTTTATTTTTTTTTTCACTTTTAATTTGACAGCAAAAATTTCACCAGCAGAAATTTGCTAGCTTAATTGTTAAGAGAGGCACCTTCTGTCCCTTTATCAATTTAATTTTCACCTCAGTCTGGTGCCGATTGCTCCGGCTTTGGTCACCAGAGGGCCGCCGCGTGTTTTGCAGGTGAAATTTTTAGTTGGCAAATTTGAAATTAAAAAACAAAATTTATACACATATTTGCTCTGAATAAAATTTCATTGTTATAAATTCAACATCTTAAAATAGTCTTACTCTAATGAGACTATCTCTTCCATATACTTGTATATGGAAGATTTAGTTACACAGAATTAGCAACGTGAACGTTGTCACTGCTTACGTTTTTCCAACATTTCTTTTTTTATCTAGAGGCATATTTCCATCGTTCACCTTGATTGACCTTGTTAGTGATGCTGGACTGCTGCCATCTTGAGCACAACTGGATGCTGAGACTCGCTTAAACATTGAAAAAGCGTTCACGAATTGTTCAGCTGACACTTCTTGTTTTGGCACCTTTCACTGGAATGTTTCATATTTTCATACTTAAGTCACCGTAATAAAATCAAATCTGTTTGTTATTTGTTTGCTCTGCTGTACTCTGTACGTAGGTATGCAGTTTGGATTTGACATCAAATCCAAGATATGACTCAGGTGGTGCGCCACTTTTGATCCAGCCCGAGCCAGACAAGAGCTGCTGCGTTTGAGTCACTCAGACAAAAGCTGGACTCGGCTTGCCGAGTGGGAGTGTCTGTCTGTGACACCTGGAAGCGCCTGAGGACATATAGTTTAGCGATAGCAACACATACTTGCTGACTCTTTTCTTGTCCCTGCTTGTACATTTTTGCTGACGGAAGAATGTTTTTTTTTTTTCCGGGGAAAACTACCTCACGCAGAGTCAGACTCGAGGAATTTCCCCAAGTTCAACTACAAGACCTTTTAAAAGGTGTTCAGCAGGAAACGGATCTGTCAAGGTTAAGGCGTTGATTCGTGCGATTAGTCTAAATAGTTTCAGCATGTTAAAATGACGTAATGCGGATTAAAAGGCTTTGCCTATTTTGACCCGAAAGGGTTACGCAGTTCAAAGCGGCGCTACACAGACTTGTGCTGCGGTCGACAATGTAATGTCGCAAATATGAGCAAAAAAATTAGCGAGGACAGTCAAAGTTTCGCTTTAAAAAAAAACACACCCTGATGGAAGTTTGAATGAAACCAAGGCAGTATGTACATATTACAACAATGAATTATCCTTCCACCAAAGCACAGCCAGCTTATATTTAACATTTCTGAATGAACGTCTGAAACGTTCTTTCATACCAGTATGGAAACCTGAAAAAAAAAAAACTGAGAATCTTCAGGCAAATTTGGTTTGAAGGAAAAAAAACACTTTCTTAAATATTTTTTTTGAAGATGTGCATATTTACATTTAAGTTTTCCAAAGTTAATCGTAGTGATTAATCGTGATTAATCATGATTGATCGTGATTAATCGTGAACAATCACGATTCATCGTGATTAATGGTGATTAATCCCAGCACTGGAGTGTGATTAATCTAATTGAATCTTTTTATCGATTGGCAGCACTACATAAAACACAAAGGAACTGAATGTCTGTTTAATGATACAAGACAATACATGGCAAAACCCAACAAAACCAATGTAAAATCTTCCCTCCTAGTTCAGCAGTGGCCAAGAAAATGTTTAAATTTTAGTTTAATTTTGTCTTTAAGATAACAGATTCAAAAAAATAAGGATAACTCCAGTGGCCTATAAGAGTTTTGTTCGATGAATCACAAGGAGAAATGTTAAAGGTTGCTAAAGGAGTTAGACGGAAATGTTAATTCTTCTTTAAACCATAATGAGATTATGCAAGATATTTAGATATGACAGATTTTTTTTTTTTAGCATGTACAGATGCTTTTTCTTTCTGTTATGTTTTGAAGTAGACTCTCCAAATTTAAATTTTGTTTTAAAAAAAAGTTTTTAGAACTAGCTATTTATATCTGGTTTCCTATTTATGCTCCCTTTTTTATGACCAACTAAAATTTGCTTTAGATCAAATTGTCGGCAGTGATTATAAACACAACAGAACACACTGCTAATTGAATAAATAACATTATTTCTTTATTTTTGAAATGTCAAAAGAATAAAATGGCAGAAAATGAAATTTACAAACTTGTTCAGTCGCTAAAAAATATATAAGAGGCATTGTCCAAATGCTAATATCGAAACTGAAACTGAATTACAAACGGTTAAACTTAAACACAATTAGGCAAAACGTATCAAAAGATTGCTACCACTGAAGGGCTTCTGAAATGTCTACTGAAAAACTAAAAGCATTCACACAAGAACATAAGATTTGGTGAACAGAATGGTGACTACCCATAAAGTGTCTATTAGCCTTATAGTAGGAGTGCATTCACAGAAAAATGAAAAAGTTCGTCCCTGCACATGTGTTAAATATTCCAGTTCTACGTGTACTCTCTGATCGCATCTATCCAGTCCATCTTCTCCTGGTGCGTCGGAGCCTGGATGAAGTAGTGAATGTCCGACTTTGTGATGATTTTAAACAAGTTGCCTTGAATGTTGCCCTTCACACCTGTGTAACGGGAGAAGGTAAATATGTCAGTGTAGCATCAGTGTACTTACAAATTAGATCAAATCTGAAATAAAACACGCTGAAATGAAATAGTAAGCACACCTGTCTCGAGCTGTCACTTTAAGACCGAAGACAAACACTAGCCTTCCTCCCGTTGAGGAGTTGGCGTATGCTACTGCTAGCTTTGTTTGACATCTAACATTGACAAACAAACATTTGACGAACGAACGGGACATTGAGTTAATGCAGAGAGGCAAAGGTTTGTATGTCTTTGCTTTCAAATTCTGTTTTTGTCAAAATAAGACTTCAAAGATAAGCTACACAGTTTGCACTTTTGCCACACATCAAGATGGTTCTTACTATGCATATCGCTGCCGCCTTCCTGAAATAATGGTCTAATTTATTTTTTTGGTAAAAGTGTTTTATTTATTTATTTATTATTAATCTAAATTATCTTTTGGCAAAAAAAAAATAAAGGTGTTTTTTTTTTTGTCAAAATCACTTTTAGGGGGAAAAAAATAAAAAAAAATTAAAGACTGGACTGGAGAGTCTTGTACTGTGTTACAGCAACATTTAATTTTCCTTTGGGATCAACAAAGTATTTTGGAATTTTAATTTGAAAGAAATGTAGGTAAAGTTTCTAAAGTTTTTTTTTTTCCTCCTTAGTCACTGCAGTCTGAGTTAACCCACCTGAAGGAACTCCATTATCATCCAGAGAGGATATCAAACAGCCTCGCAGGGAGAAGCCGCCAACAGGGCTGATGTCATCCTGACAAGTGACACAAGAATGGAAAAGATTAAGTCAGACAATGAGGAGGCGATGATGATGATGATGATGATGATGATGATGATGATGATGATGATGATGATGATGATGATAAGGATGAGTTTGCTATGAGTAACACCACCTTCAGACTGTTTTTGCTACCATAAAAGTGGTATCAAAAACAAAACAGAGAGGGGATTCACTCTGTTTGTGTTCAGGTTAATGCATTCCTATAGCTCATGCTTTGCAGCACTGTGAGCGCTCACCTTGGTGGGATCATAATAATGGAGGAAGTCAGGCTCCGAACGCAGCACAAACAGTCGCACCTTCCAGTTTTTCCTTCTGTGCCCCTGCAGTTAAAGATTAGCCAGAAGTTCAAACACGACCTGCTGAAGACTTCCCAGGGTCAAAGGGCGTCGTGTCACACCTTCAAGATGAACTGAACGTCTTATTAAACTTTAATATAGGGGAGGCTTTACAACAGGAAGCAAGCGGGTTGTTACGTTCAGATAAAACTTAGCAGTCACTGTCACTGTTTCACCTATAAGAAATAATATTTTAATTGTGCTAACATTATAGACTCTTGGCTTAGCTTCAATGGTGTTTACACAGTCAATATGAGGCAAATGAATCACATTTATAGGGAATGTGTTCCAAACACCCAAAAATGTTGGGTCAAAACTTGGATGTTGGACTGAGATTAAACCCAGCTGTTTAAAAAGACAGCGGGATTTCATCATTTCCCGCCACGTTGAATAAATTAGCATATGCATTCCCATGAAGATCGTCTGTCAGATTAAAAGTACACTTTGAAAACGATCACTTTTGAGCAGGTGGTAAACATACTCTTGGTTAAGTCCACATTTATGATTTTTTTAATTTTTATTTTTTTTGGTCTGATGTAATATTTTAATCTTAAATGTTGTGTTTTCATTAGCTGTAAGTGGGAAAACATTAATTACCAGAAATAAAGCCTTGAAAGTATCAGCCTGTGTGTAATTACTGTGCATAATATGTTTCACTTAGTTCATTGACTTATGGAAATAAATAAACAATTCAATAATATTCAAAAGAATAGAATGGTTTAGTATACGCTCAGTGAGCATGCTAACTACTATTAGCCAAACCAATAACAACATACAAACCTTCATTTTGTTCTTTCAACCAGTTTGGCAACATTTCAACTAATGTAGACTGTATCATATTGCATTTGTGAAATGGTATTAAAGGTACAAATTGTCAAAAAAGCAGTAAACTGTGTTCGCATAAAGGCAGCCATATTGGACTTTGATTTGTTGACTAAGCTCCGCCTTTCTCATTTGAATTCCAATGTCAGAGCAATAATTCTCTTCAGTGTTCCAACAGGTTTGAGTGACTTGGTGAAAACTGTGTTCACGTTCCAAAATTTACTGAAGTCTCAAGAAAGTTCACCTGTTTAAGCAGATATCCTCTTTTTATGACTTTGCCACTCAGCTCCGCTGCAGACAGCGACCTCTCTGACTTCACACTGCCTCTTTTTTTGAAGCTATCAGGCTGTGTGGGGGAAAAGCACAAGAGGGTTGCAAACAAAGCCAACCTTTTACATAGACTCCCTGATTGGAGCTGATTTAACATGAAAATTGGTGCAAGCAAGGAGAGGCTAAAAATCCAGGTAACGTACAAAGCTGTAGAGGGCAGTGGAGTCGTCCATGAACTGCTCACTGAGGCTGGCGGTGCGAAGGGCCTCCACGCTCCTCAGGCCGACGGTCCGCAGGAAGCCCTCTTCGAGCAAAGCGGAGGCCAAGGTCATGGCCTCCCCACGGGTCAGACTGAGCTGCATAAACACCAGCCAGTCCACCGCCGCTGAACCTGCAGGGACATCACACATTGGGAAAAGATTCTTCCAGACACGTAATGTTCATGTCTTTTTGTGCCAGTTTAAGTCCTTTGTCTCTGCTTAAACCCCATAAAAGAACCGTTAAGAATTTGACTTTTTAGCCCGAACACAAGGAAGAAGGATAAACAAGAAAATAAGAAAATGTAATAAAATGAGAGAGGAAACTAAGGACTATTGAACAAAAACAACTACGCTAGAGCTGCAAGCAGTTATCAATGGGTTCCAAGCCCAACCTAGCAACTCCGTCCACTGCCCACATCCCACCAGGCCGGCTTCCCCGGGTCCATTCACATGATGAAGGAGTTGCCTTTACAGAGAGTTAGTCCAGGTGCAGTACAGTAGGGGAAAGTCCGCCCCTGGTCCTCTTTTACATTTGTACACTTTTAGCAATTTGCCTAAAAGTTAGCACAAGCCAGCTCAAAAAAAAAAAAAAAACACACAGAAAATCTATGATTTATCATAAAAATCTGAAAATTTTCTTAAGGCAAGGTTTTGGTATAGCTGGAATAATATAAACAATATGTTCACATTCCTAGATTCCATGTTTTTATTTTCCTGAAAAGTAGTATTCAGCCTGCCTTACATTGCCCGTTCTGTTCACCCTAAATAGTAGCCAAAAAAAAAAAAACAGAAATTCCTTTCTTTGAGTTTACTTTTTCTCTTCTGTTCGTGTGCTTAGTGCACCAAGTCTATCCCTGTCCATCAATGTAACTTAAAAATGCTGTCAGATTGGAGGCAAAAGTCAGAGTGCCTGAACAGAACCGAGCCCTTAAAACACAACCATGTAGCTAAAAGGTTGTTCTGCCTCCCCGTCTGTGATCTCAGACCAGATCAGGGCTTCAGATATCATAAATAAATAATGATTCACCTGAAAAGCAGTTGCTGTAAGTGCTTCCCTGCTCCACATGGTTGCTCAACTTGATCCCACTGTGGACATCGTACATGGAGTCCAACACTTTGCTGTAGGAGAGTGAAGTAACAGGGTCTCAGTAAGGCCTAAGACAGTGAAAACAAACGCGTGGGAGCGAATGCATCAGTCGGGCTTACCTCAGGTTGACGTTTTGTAAGCGGGATTCGGCAGAATCTTTCTGGCTCATCAGCTTCCCACCGTCGGTCGCCTGCAGCTTGTTGACCGCGGCGGTGATGTCAGCAGCCCACTCATCCCTCTCCTCCCTGGAACAAGCTTCCAAAAAGTGATCCACTCCATGCTTGGTCTGGAGTCTGAACGCAAGCTAGTGAGAAGAAAAACAACAACAACAAAAACACAGAAAGGGCAAATCGTGAGCTGTTCTTTGATGGTTGGCAGACAAAGGAGGTCGGGTTTGGACAAAAACGACAACCCTGCTGTGGCTATAAATGTTCTTATTATTGAAGATCCCACTTCAATAATGGAAGTGCAGCCAAAAAAAAAAAATGCTGTGGCTTTTTCTCATTTTAAAAAGAAATCCAAATGCTGAGTTTATGCTGTTAGCATTTTACCTGCTAACTGGCTAACACAAGCTGGTGCTGCCGTTCTTCAGCATTGTAGGCTGGCTACATTTAGACACAAATAGCATGAAATTCTAATTCTATGATAACACTGACTTCTAATTGTCATGGTATTAAATCATTATTGGAAAAATAAAAATATCTTGCATATACAGGTACTTCTGTAGAAAATGAAATATTCAATCAGATTAGGCTGATTTTTTAGATAGCAACAACAACCTTTGAGCAAAGTACTAAACATACTTTTCATTAAGCTCACGTTTTTTGTACTTAAAATGTTTTATTGCTATGACCTAATATTATACTCTTAAATGTTTTAATTACCTGAAAGCAGAAAATCATCATAATTAACAGAAATAAAGGATATGCAAACTTAATGTTTTCCACTTAAACATTAATTATGTTTTCAGAATGTAAAGTATTAGCCATCCACACCACAGAAAGAAGACAATGCATAACAGTATGTACAGGTGTGAAACCATGTTCTTTTTTTTTTAAATGTTACTTCCATCCAAATTTACGTTGATGCTATTTGGTATTGTTGTATAAAAATATTTATTTTCCCTTCAAAAATACTCCAAATGTAAGAGTGCTCATGTTCCCGAACAACTCACCGGCCGATTTTCATACTCCAGGAAGGGGCATGTTATGAGGCAGTCCTTCAGCAGGATTTTCCCTTTCTGACATGAATCCCGTTTCCCTCCTTCGTATTTGTAGTACAGCAACTTATCAGGCGTCAGCACGAACCAGCGGGCCTTCCAGTTGTGAACTATGTGGCCCTGAATATACATTATAAAAACTTTTTAAACTGCCGTATTTTTGTGGGGAATCTGATTCAGTTAAATTTACACTTCAGATCCGTTTTGATAATAATAATAATAGTAATAATAGTAAGGAAATGTTCTTACCCTCTTCACCAGGAAGCCCTCTCTTAGGACAAGGATTTTGCTGTCTGTGCTCATGTTCTTCAGTGTGTGGTTAAAAAGTCTGATTTGCCTCTTCTTGCCTGCTCAGGTTTTTATTCTGAGGATGAATGAGTCACACACACACCTCACACCCCTTACACACCTCTCCTCTTTAACCCAAAACCACACAGAGAAAAAAAAGAAGCAATTGCTGCTCATTTACACACGACGGCGCTCTCTCTCCTTCAAAGAGGTCGGGAATGAAGAGGACCAGCTGGCGCTCCCTCTGCAAAAACAACTCCACTCTCAATCACGTTTGGTATGCGAGGATTTCAGATCCTTGAAATGAAACAGGGACGTGTTCCTCAGTCCTCCTCTGCATTAGCCGGATCCAGGTGGGACAGCAAGGATTCTGTACACAGTTAATCAGACAAGCAAAGGAAAATAATCATGTTTTTTCCTTCCAAACATTGTTGGTTTTTTAAATTGGTTACCAGGAAAGCATGAACAGGCCAGAAGAAGAAGGGGGGAAATGTTTAAATGTTTAAATGTTAATCTTAGGACAAATGTCACAAATCTGTCCATCTATCTGAGTTGTGGAGCCGCAGGAGGAGCGCTGCGCTCTCACAGCAAACACAGGGCCGTAACGCAGAACCTGGAGGCTGGGGGACCGAGGGGGCCAAAAGAAATTTTAAAGACAAGTAAATAACCTTTGAGCATCCATTGAATATATTTTTCATTAAGCTCACATTTCTGTATTAAAGGTTTTTTTTATGGTCTGACAAAATTATGTTGTTAAATGTCTTGTTTCCATTAGCTGTCAGATGATATAATTAACATGAATAAGGCTTAAAATGTGAGTCTGTATATAA
>CAEGAE010031934.1:0-23514 GCA_903067095.1 Girardinus metallicus | reverse complement strand
ATATATATTGTACCTTCTTCACTGTGTTGACCTTGTTAGCCTCAAGCTTCAGCAGTTGCTCAATGGGATTGTCCCCTGGGTTGGTGAGACATCCAGAAAAATGTGTTAGCAGGCTTTAATGGCTCTTGGATGACATTCAAGATGTCACATCAACTCAACCTCTGACCACTCTCACTCACTTTCAGGACAGCCGGAGGAGTCTGAGCTTGCTCTGCTGCAGAAAAAGAAAATAAATGTGATATGACTTGTTTTTTTTTTTGTTTTTTTTTAATGAAATCAGACTTAGACACAAGCAAGACGGAGAAATCCACTCACCTGTCCTCTGTCAGGACTTCGGTCTGCACCTCAGATTTGATTCCACTCTTGCTTACCTGGATGAAAATGAAAAGTTAGCCAAAGCTGTGTGGGAATTTCACCAGGTGTGGCTTCTTTAAAAGGGGAGGAGAGAAATTACAAAATGATGACATAGCCTAATTTTTAAACATTATTAACCACTCCTTGGCTTTACTAATTCAATGTGAAGTTTTAATGAATTGTGATGAACTATCTGCATGTGTATGGAAATTAAAGACAGGCTGCGAGGTTTAGCCAAGATTTTAAAATTATAATGATGGGGCTGAAAAGACTTACTTCTACTATGACAACGTCAATCTTCACATTCGGTGGCAGATTTAGCTCAGGCTGGAAGGCTTTTGCCATGGCAACTAGCAGATGAATGGTAGCTAGGAGATCTTTGTTGTGGATGACTGACAGGCAAACAACGGAGAACAAAACAAAAAAAACGTTCAGCTTGACTCATGTGACAGATTTCAAAAACATACTGTGTGGTAACTAAGATAAACCAAAAGGATCTCAGACAAACAAAACAGAAGCACAACTAAAAAGGGTAATTTTATAGAACGACAATCGGGGAAGTTCTCAAAACCGGTGTCATGACTCAGGGAAAACAGGGACACGCATTAAGCAAATTGTAATATTTTGATACCTGTAATCTTCCCATGCCCTGAAAACATGTCTGTTTGGTGTGTAAAAGCATAAAACACAAAGAAATAGCTGCATAGCTTTTAGCTTAACAGTAGTTAGCTTGTCAGTGACCTTAGCAGCTGGCATAGCCTACTGGACTTCAGTGTTATTGCCAGAGTACTTTCTGTAGGAGGCTAGCAATTAGCTACCTAGCTAAAACTACACCTCACATCTTTTATGAGTATTAATACCTCATCTTTCTTTCTGAGAACCATGCCTTTAAGAATAAAGCAAAACAAATAGGCAGTAAACTGCACTTCACTAGTCTTCAAAAAGGTAAACAACTGTTCTCTGTCTCCAGGTATGAACATGCTCTGGCTGCCGAGAAACCAGTCTGAATTCAAGCAACACTCAAACTAAAAGAGACCTGTCATTTTTAGGAGCTGCCATTTCCAAAACAGGTGTTACAAAAAAATCTGTGACCCATCATTTTCAGTGACCACAGGGGGCGATAGAGTGCAAATACTGGGTACAGCTGGGACTGTAAGATTCATGGCTCCTTTATTAGCCATTGACGGAGATAATATAATGTATTACTTTGTATTTGAGGCTCAACACTGACCATCGCATTGAATCCCTATATGCTGTCGTTAACATATGCAAACCACCTGTGGCCGTTTAATAAATCGGTAACAGATTAAGAAATGGATCACACTAGCCACAGATTATTCTGGCCAGAATAATCGCAGTATCGCCCCCTGCGTTCACAGAAAACGATGGGTCACAGATCTTTCTGCAACATCTGGATTAAATTGAGAGTCACATCACTCTGCATCATCAAAAGTCACGTTATTACAAAAAAGAAGATTCCCTAAAAATATGCGCACACAAATTTCACATTCAGATAATCACTTGCTTATAAAATCTGGGAAAATTTCCCACGTTTTCTTGGCTTTATTTTTCTCAAACTAACTCGATCTCCCTTTTTAAATTCCTTCCAGCTGGTGTGAGCTTAGATGGCACTCTCAAGCTAGCACCAAAGCCTGTTGTGAAATGAAGCCGAAGTCGGTGCCAGAAGGGGACATTTGTTCACTTGTTGCTTTTTGTTGCCGAATCCAAGTCGAGTTGCGTTGACTCACGTTTCACGTCCCATTTGATCGGGCAGCTGTCCTCCACGCCCAGCATGTTGTCCAGCTCTCGCATGATGGCCTCCAGCTTACGGAGCTGAGCGGAGCTGGTCACCGCTATCTCCTCCACGTCTAACTTCACGTTGCCTAATCTGGCTGCAGAAACCAGGAAGGCATTATTCATGAGCTCAGGGTTAAGCTTCTGGGACTGCCCGTTTCATTTGTTCTCGATCCGATTATTGAAATCACGACTGAGTGATTTAATGGGACATCAAACGTGTAGCGTCTCACCCAGCAGGTGATAAAGGACGAGTCCATCGTACAGATCCTCCTCCAGACTCTGTATCACGATGTGCTCTGCTTTCAAAGTCTTATTGATCCAGTCCACCAAGGCCTCTCAGGACACAATTAATCACACAGTCAGAAACATCAAACACTTCATCTTCTCACAAACGTTTTTCTTTTACCAATGCAGCAGATGAAAAAAAAAAAGAAAAAGATAACAGCACGAGAGCCTAGCTGCTTTTTAAATGAGCTTTGTCTATTCGCAGAGACGACGTGAGAATGAAATGGACAGATATGGAAAAAGCTGCTGTTTCATTTGCATTTTTCTTTTCTGATTTTATAACATTATGTGCCTGAAACACTTAAGTTGCTATTTTTACCTGCGACAAAGGGTTTTAAACTGCGATCCGTCAGACTCCCCGCTGAGACGGTCTGATCTGTCTCCTATCACCTCTTATAATTATGTTCATTAAACTTTCACTAAGCCTTCCACCTCTCCCTCTTATCAGGTATAATTGATGTTCGGTGCCATACATTCATATGCAAAAGTGGATATATTTATATTCGGTTAAAACACTACAAAGCTCTGATCTAATGGTACCTTCGTAAAAAAAAAAAAAAAAAAAAAATCATAACCTTTAAGCTTTGCCATATTTTGTCATGTTACAACCACAAAATTCAATGCATGTTAATGAGATTTTATGAGATAGGTTAACGAGAAAACGTAACGTGAAAAAAAAAAAATTGTATGACTTTTTTTTACTTAAAAAAATTTCTGCAAAGTACCGGATCCATTCGCATTAGCTCGTGTAGTTTCATGTGCAGTTTTTAATCTCAAGTTAGAAAACCGTGTTGATAACTTTTACTTCCAATTCACACGTGTCGCTCTATCACATGAAATCTCAATGTAATAGAAATGTGTCAAAGTTTGTTACACAGTAAAGTGACAAAAAAGGCGAAGAAAATACTCGTGCAAGGAAATATGTATCAGAGACGGGTCTTTTCATCAACAGAAAAGAAAATAAATTATCTTCTACCTGCTTTAGATTTTCAAGCTTGGGGTCTTTCAAGGATGTCGGCTGGATGAGCTTCCTCCTCTCTCCTGTGAAAACATTTTATTAAATGACTGTCAGTAATCTTTTCTTACATTGTCAGGAATCTTTTTGGCCGGAAAAATACACTTAAATGCTTTATGGATAAAGGATAGAAAGGACCAAACGGACTGCGATAGCTGAAAATCATCTCTCGACTCCGCTGGGCTTTTGTTTTCCCTTTTAATCTCGGCCAACTTTTACTATCGGCACCACTGTTTTCACATGCAGTCAGGAGTTGTTGCGAGGGTCAAAACATCTTCTCATGAAACCACTAACGCATGAAAAAAGGAACAAGATTGAAAATATATCGTATAGGGAGTCATATGTCAACTTCGTAAGGCTGTGGAAATGCTCTTATATTTGTTCTTGTTGAGACATAAAACTATTCATGCCGCCCTTCACAGTTACTAGTACCCATGACAAGGAAGTAGACAAAAATTTTATTAATTCACTTCTAAGTTATGTATCATTATCTCATACTGAGAAATATAGGAAAATTACAATTTAGTTTCATCTACTGTATGTTGATTTTTACACTCGCCTGAATTTTTTGATGTTCGGCTGAAAATATTTCCGTCTTATTCAACCTCAAGGCTGTTGGGGAAACTCCAGTTTGTGATTCTAAAGGAATAAAATATAATACCTACAGTATATTTTGAAATTATTTAATAATAATAATGTTTAAATTGTTTAAATTGTTTATTGGTATTGTTTTATTCAGAGATTTGTTTTTAATGGCGTGTCTTCATCCATTTTTATGCTATGACCACTAAAAAAAACACACTGGGCCTTTTCACCTCAGTTTAGTCTCATTGCAGTAACTAAAGTTTATATCTGTCTCCAGTACTGAACAAGTATGAGGATGAAGGCTGGTTAAACACTTGAAACCCAACAAATCCTGAACCAGTTTGAAGGAAAATGGCCAAAAATGGCAGGTGGGCGTCTGAAAACGGTACGACCTACCGCTTCATTAAAGACACACATACCCTGAAAAGACTCCACCTCCAGGGCTTCCTCCTTTTTGTGGTACTCGAAAGCGGCGGCCTCCATCTCCCCTCCTCTTGTTGGCTCGGTCACTTGGCTGACCTGTTGGCAAGAATCTGCAGAGGAGTCAGAGGCTCTCCAACACCGTCTGAGGAAGAGCTGAACATGCAAACGGCAGCAGAATGAAGAAACGCTTCTTATCAGGCGTGTTGGAAGAAAGAATGTTTCAATTTTTTAAGACTTTATAGTTGGTGTTCAGGTGTTAATATGCAATCTTTCAATAACACATAATTATCAAGTGATAATTTCAAATTTCCTGTTAAATTTAAGCATTTTTCTACTCAAAAACGACAGGTCGCTGGACGAAAGGTTGCGCTAGCACCCGACCACCGGGCTTAGCGAGTTTTCTGGGGGAAACCTTGCTGGGAATTTATGGAATATGCCAGTAGTGTATAATTGTGAGGTCCCCTATTTCAACCAACTCCCTTCAGAGGTCACTTATGGTCTTTTCATACTTGATGTTCCAGTGGGTTCGAGTGGGGACCAGAACTGCAATATTTGTTACATTTTCAGGTGCTGCTGTTCGTTTTCGCCTCACTTTGTCAAACAAAACAAAGCCTTTGAAAAAAAAACAGTTCTCCCCCTTACCTGTGGTGGCGCTGCACTAAAAACACTGAGAATCACTGAAAGAAATGACACAAAAACCTCAGAACAAGACATTGTTCAGTGAATTTTTTTTTTTCTCAGACAAAGTTGGAGTAGCGTTGGTTGTAGGAGTTCTCTTTTGACATTGGTAAAAGACTGCAGGCCATTTCTCCCGCTACCGTTTGTTTTGGTTGTATTTACCCAGAATACCCTGTGCTGTAGTTCGCTTCCTGCTTTCAGAGCGGTCTCCGGTCCGCTCGGCATTCAACCACGCCAGAGTACTCTCCAACCGAGACGAGACCCGAGGTTTGTAGGAGAACCAGAGTTTGCTTTTTTGTTCTGTCCGCATCAGAGTTTGATTGCGCATTCACACCTCCACTAATGAACTGAACTTTCAAGACAAACAAATGGTCTGTTATCAGTGCATTATGCAATAACACAAAGAGTATCACAAAACTACAAATCTGTGAGGATTTGGTTTTTCTGTATGTTAATTATTGTCTGTGTCGTCATGTCCGCCCTGATTGCTCCCAGCTGTGTCTCACGTTTCCTGATTACCTCTGGCTATGTAATCCCACCTGTGTCTGTGTTCCCCCGTTGGAATCTCGTCTTAGCCGTCGCACATCTTGTTGTTTTGTTAAAATTTACCAGTTGCTACCAGTGATTGAGCTCCTAGCCTTTTCCTCACCTGTGCTGCCTGGACTTTTGTACTTGCTAGAAATATTCATTAAATCATCAAACTCAGTCGCTGCCTCACCTCTCTGCTTTTGGGTCCGAACCAACAACCGCAAATCATCAGAAAAACCAACCCTCTACACATGAAGTGACAAGTAAGTTGAGCAAGCCATTTAGCCTAACAGACTTGCAAATGTTCTTGTAAAAGTTTTATTTTCTTTCCATTCACGATGCTCCTGTACTTATTGTTGGTCCGACGCAAAAGCCCTGATGAGATATGTCGAAGTTTATGAATGAGGGGTGTGAAAACATTTGAGAGTCACTCTAAAAGTTCCACCTATGAAAGTCTTTTGCTGACAAACTGTGGACTTCCACCAAAAGATCTGAAACATGTAGTGGTTTCTGAGAAAACCTAAAAAAATAGAAAACATAACTCACTAAATCTAATCAAAAATTCTTTACACCGAAATAGGAAACGTCAGGTTTGCTCACTTCCTTTTTGTCAGCAGCACACACAGCAGGGTTCTGGTGCCACGAAGCCTGCAGGGCCGCATTGCTCTGCCTCTACCTCAGAATATTTTAAACCCCTACGGTTTCAGAGACAAAGTACGGCGTACGCCCAAAGTCACACATCCTGACAAAACAGACATGACATGAAGCATGTCGAGCTGTAGTTTTCTGGATCCGGAAACAAGAGGAAACCCTCCGTGAGCAACTTTTCTCTCCCCCCCCCCCCCCCCAACCTCACATGTGTTTTATGCATGTGTGGCTTCTATTTCCTGAGGTTGACAGCAACTTTCAAACAAGGTCGTAAACATAAAGACTTTCTGAATAAGCTTACCTTCAGCTAGCTCCCTAAGAGCAACCACAACAAGACCGGGGGAGTTTCTGCTGAAATAATCCCTCTACAAGACGTTGACTCCAAAAAAAAAAAAAAAAGAGAAACGCGTGAAAACCCGGGGTGCAGGAGGTTGGAGGGCTGCGCTACGACCTGAAAAGAGACACTAATGAGACCTGTGAGATCAACGGGCCCAACTGCAGATAACTGTCATTTCAGGGTCAAAAAGGAAGACAAGCACAACAGAGAGGATGTGGCATGAAGGAAGGTAGCACTTCCCTTTTTTTTTTTTTTTTTATACAGGCTTTACAGCCGAGCGTTTCCACATGAGGCCGTTTGTATTCAGTGACACGATCTGTGTTTGGGATTATGATAAACTCAAGTGCGTGTGAGGAGAGAACTATATGCACTGTTTGGAAATCTTCGCCTCCAGAAGCCTGGGGGATACGTGACTTTGTTGAGGCCTGAAGCGTTCAGACTTCTCTCTTTGTGATTGGCTGGCTCCGTTTGCTGACATCTGGAGTCCAGCCTCGTCAATTCTACGTCAAAAACTGCTAAAATAAAAATCAGACCAAATGAAAACCGGATTGAAGCGTACAAACATAAGCGGGAAAGAAAACCTGCAAGTGCTCGTTGCATTGTTGAGGGAAAAGGAGGGGGAGGGGGATACAGACCACCCATAAGGGAGACGAAAGGGCAATTTGGGAGATGTGGAAGGTTACCATAGCAACAAAGGTATGAGACAAAAAAATAAAGGCCTAAAATAAATCCATAATATCTTTACTCTACCCAAATTGCAGGAATTGCCTGTTCCAAAGCCATTCTTTCTCAAAAAGCCAAAGCAAATCTAACCTATCACACACGTAAGGCATCAAATGAAATCCTCATTCAGTTTCATTCCAGGCTTTTATTTCCTCCTGATAGGCGAGATGATGGGAAGAGAAGGGGGAGGGAGGAAAAAAAAAAAAAAACCTTGAGGTGCAGTAAGATCTCCGTCTAGATTGACTCATCTATTCTCTCAATTATTCAGCTTGGTTAGAAAATGCCCGAGCGAACGTGCTCTGTGCGTTTTCAGCAGCTCTCCAGGTAGCACCGCGCGGCCGCAGCGACTGGAGGAGCACAGAGAGAGCGGTCCAGACCTCCGCCGAGACTCATTTAAAAGCCCGACGATGCCCCAGACCGGGGCTCTCCTGAGACACGGGGAAGACGCGGCATTTAAGGTACATTGGAACATCAGCTTTTACAGCTTAGAAAACCGAATATATAGACCAGGTCAGAATCCTTCACTGTTTCTGCTACTTAGAAACATTTAAAAAGTAAATCTTTAAATCTTCATACATACATATGAATTTCACATGTGTTTTTGGTCATGTGTAACTCATAAATCTGTTAGATGGGAGAAATGGAATAACAAAATTTGCCAATAGTCTGTTTACGTAAGAACTACATTCTGTTTTTGATTCAGTTTTAAGGATTCGGTCATTTTGAGTTAACCCCCGGCATCAACAACGTTGGATCTGATGACTCAGAAATAAAGTTCAGGTAGGACTTCCTCGACTGCAGCCTTTAGCTAACGTCGCAGTTTGCATAAAGGTTGTCAAAAATGAAAATAATGTCATTTTACAAAGGTATCAGTCTGGAGGAGGGTAGTAAAAAAAAATAAAAATCCCCAGCAACACAGAAGATGCTTCAGAAGTTTCCAACAAGTTCTGGCTGCATTTAGCGAGCTCGTATATTCTGCACAGCCAAACTGAAGAATAAAACATTTTCTTCCTGAAGGAGCATCCAGGCCTGGGTAATGTCATCTAAAAGCTCTCAGCAAATCACGTTACAATCGATTTGATGCTAATCGGTGCTTAACATCTCAAGACACTTACCCAAATATGGCACTGGCACTTTCCTGATCCAAGTGTACGTCAAAGACAACAAAAGAACGACTTCGTGGGGGGTGAGCTAAAAATCTGAAATCTGTGGAGACACAGGAAATGTTCTCACAGTCCCTCAGGAGTTTGGGCAAATATTACCATGTTAGCCTGAGGGATGCAGACTGGAAATGGAAATTAAATCCCAAAGTGTTTGTTTTAAAGGTGTTCCCTTTTTTGTTTTCAAACATGCTTCCTTTTGTCATATGTCTTATATTCAGTAGTGCGGGACAAATATTGAGTCATTTCTTTTTTAACCTTAAAAATGATTGTCATTGACTCATTTTTTTTTCCCTTTACGAAAACCTGACATTTTAGCAGGAATGAGTTCAATGTTAAGAACCAAAGTGTCTTGTAATTGAAGGTACCTGTGCCGAGGCGGATATTAGGGTTATATCTGCCTTGGCAAGACAGATGCTAATGCACAACTAGCATGTAGGAGGTATAGATTAATTTAGGAGGATATTTGCAAAACTGAGGCACCATATTATGTTGTTTCTAGATTTCTAGAAAAAGCTTATAAAACTTCATAAACTAGAACAGAAAACAGTATCCAGTCGTTTAAAGTGTTTGTGCTCTGAGCTACACAGATAAACAGCATTAGCTTGTCTGACAGCGTCTGCCAAGTCTAAATTGTTGCGATTATGTTAGCATGACTAATTATTTAAGTAGAAAATTTCAAACTGAGGCATTCCCAAATCCTCTGATGGCAGAGAAACACATCTGTGTTGCATAAAGTCTCATCCTGACAAGTCTGTGGGTGCGAGAACTGAAAAGAAATGTAAATGGGTTTCTGTTTTTTTTTCCTATTTTTGCTGCTTTAATGTGTGTTTTTATTTCTTCGAGTCAATTATGACTTTAGACATGTACTGGGTTCATCGTCGGTATAATTTTGGAGTTGAGTTTTCAACTCTGCACGTGTTAAAGGTTTGTAGTTTTTTTTTTTCCTTTACGTCAAAGATATCTTGTTTTTATTCATTTGTTAATTTGTTTGAAATATTTTGCATTCATCAGTAGAACCTTATTTTGCTCAACTCTGGTGTGTCGTACTGCTGCAGAAATAAAGATTCTGCCTGCATCGCAGCAGATGTTTCCACAACAATTGGCATGAATGATGCCTTCATAATAGTGTAGAATATTCAGCTTTACTTGGCAGTCAGCTGTGAATTTTGTGCTTAAAGAAAAATCTGGGTGATCCCTCCTTTTATTTTATTTTCTGGCAAGAGAATACAGTTTAATGTATTTCGTGAGGAACTGATTCTTTCAGTCCCTTCTGTGATCCGTATATCGAGTCCGGGAACGGCGAGAAACGTCTTAATCTTCCTTATGTGTTGGCGTTCAAGACGAGTAGAAGTGGCAGCCCTGCAATGTTTTGTAGATGAGGCAAAAACTTTAACCGAAAATGACACCAAGTCGTCGTCTTGAACAGGTAAGAGGTTTTTAACAGGAAAATCGTGTTTGTGCTCATTTCAGAGAATCCTGGTGTCTCAGAGTCTGTTTGATTTTAATATAAATATTTCCACACGCATGTTATCCCAAATACTGTCGGACCTAGGCAGTCATTTTGTTACCAAGTTGTAAAATTTTATCCAAAAGAAAAGACAAAAACAGCAAAAAAAAAAAAAGCTTTATAAGTTGATTTGCCTCGTTTGTGCTATTTTTAATTAAATATCAGTTTTAAAGGGCAGTTAATACATTCACGTACTTTTACAAACACTCTCATCGGTACAAGTTTTGAACAGACTGCTTTGTGTCTCCTACGTCTCACAGAGTTAACGGTTTGATTCTTGCTAATATAAGAACAACTAAAATATAACAAGCTTTTCTATTCTGATTCTGGCTTTTTTTTTTTCTTATTGCAACAAAAAAAAAAGAAAAAGAAAAAACATTTTTATCTCAAAATTTCAGTATCACTTCCACGTCTTAAAAACTCCACGACCCACACACCTTTTGAAAATATCAGCAAAAATATTCAGCACCGAAGGCAATTAGTTGACGTTAGCGCAAACATTCTCCAGCGTCGCCATTTTCCCCACGACGGCTGTATTCAAATGCAGAGCCTAAAGGTCGCCCCGCTTCTTAAGTCGCAGATAACTTTCGAGGATGGAATAAATAAATACTGACATTTGGAGACGATTAAAGAAGAACGTTCAGAGCCTTGTTCTGTCCTTTCCTCCGGGGGGTTTCGGATTGCAGATAATGATGATGTCTCTCGGTCCCAGGTGGCCTCCTCCGGTCTCCAGGCCGTAACGAGGTTAGCCCGAGCTAACCTCGTTACGGCGTGTTCAGAGTTACTCTGACCAGAGTAGCGCCAGGGAAACGGGTTCAGTCGGAGTTTTTGTAGTTGGTGAACAGGTTGTAGAGGACTCTGAGGGTGGACTTCAGGTTCAGGTTGACCACATCTGCAGGAAATATAAGCAACAATTGAGGCGATTACTTTTAAGGTTGCTCTCACACGAAGGTTCCTTTTCCGAGTCTGGGTGCGCGATAAGCGTCGGACTGCTTTCCCTAAGAGCAGCCATTTGCAATTTTTGGAACAGCGCCACAGCCTAAAATAGATCCCCAAGACTTCGCAAATGATTATCGTATGATGCATTACTCCTAGCTGAGAATTTCGGAAGCGCGAAGTAGGTTTCTGTTCTTTTGTGTAGGGGTCGCAGTGTGCTACATAAGCGACTAAACTGAATTAGTCATTTCGAACAGGGTCTGGGTTGCTTTCAGCATCCTAACGTCGTTTCTCTGTTCGGGGTCTCACTGGTTGCCTATAATCAACCTGAATCGCGGCAGCTGGGATTGCAGGAGCTGGAGGGAGCTGAATTAGTGGAAATGTTGGGAACAGAGTTGATAAGTGGTGATCTGTTTGTAGAAAGAGAAAGGACATTTACATTATGGCTGCATAGAGCGAAATGACATCAAAGGAACTTGCAAATAATTATAAGATTTATACTTATGACTGTAAATCTAAATATGAAACCTACATGATAATAGTAGGTCATAGCTAAGTTCTGAGGTGCCATCAAACAGAGGCAAGGGTACAAATCTAGTGGTTACAGATTAGGCCGAGGTCACCACCTACTGGACGATCATGGTAATGACAGCTTCCTGCACACTTGCTGACTTCCCTGGTAAAGAAGCATTAAAAACAAAAAACAACCTTAAAGTACACGAATCTTCTAATTCAGTGAAACTTTTTCCACATTTATTCAGTGGGTAATAAAGAAGTTGACCCTTTAAGAAAAAAAAAAGTTTTTGTAAAGAATCCAAGATGCCATAAAACTTTGATCAAGTTGCAGAAATGGCATCACTGATTCTCCACCATACGTAAAAGTTGTGCTTTTCAGTATAAACCAGGTTTCCACTAGAGCAGGTAAAGTTTATGCTACTGCAGTAAAGATTAAGTTATTTTTAGTTAAACTCAAGTAATGCCTTTTAATTGGCATTAAAATTGTGTTTATTTTTCCTTTTTTTTTAATCTGCAGTAACATTAAGGTGGTGAAATGGTGGGATACCTTCTGGTCTTGCTTTTGGTTTCTTCAGGCCTCCGTCCTGCATCAGCTCAAAGGCAAACGCCACGTTGTGAACCTAAGTGGGAGCAAAACTGGCAATGAATATTTCTCATCTAAAAAAAAAATGTGTATATATATTCTAATTTTCTATAAGTGAGGCAACCTTCTGCTCAAAGCTTTCAGGGGTGAGAAAAAAGTTGTAGAGGGGGACAAAATAGTCTTCCAGCAACCCCATCAGCAAAATCAGGTACACTCCATCAGAAAACTAAGGAAATACAAACACAAACATCTTCTAAATATGTATAACGGACTAGATTAAACATAACGCATCATGAAGGGATTCGCTTTAAAAATGTCGCCCAGTCAAAAGAATAACAGAAAGAAATCAATTAAACTGTAATGCACAATATCTTTTTCTTTTAATATAGACAATATATAAATAACATGACTTTCTTGGATAGGATGCGACTTTAAAAAAATATATCCAAAAGCAATGAATCCCTCCCACCTGAGATTCTAGCTCAGTGACCTCCAAGTTCAGCTTGTTCAGGTGTTTGTTCACGAAGGTGATGAGGGACTGAAAGGAGAATCCAAAAAACTGCTCAGCATTTTTACAAAATATCCTTTAATAAGAAAAATAAATAAAAACATAGCTTTAGAAACAACATCTAATGTTCAGCTGAGATCTTACTACCGTTTTCACGACGTTGAGCTTGTCGGGCGCATGATCCAACAAGGTGTCAAACGCATCCCGCTCTGCTGGAAAGGAAAACGACTTGAGGGAGGTCCAAACACTGACTGATGATGACTGAAAGGTTTTATTCTTATCTGATTAAATATGTTTTGTTATTTGGTCGTTTTCTTGTCTGTGACTGAAGTAGCACATGTTCACTTCTAGTCTGACATGTAACAAGAACCGGAACGATCTGAACTCAGATCGTTACCAAGGTAATCTAGTTCTTTGAGCTTTTTATGCAATGTTTCAGGTTTCTTTAGCTTACCAAATCGCCCCAGCATCATTCTGCAACAACAACAAAAAAAAATGAATGAGAAGAATTACATAATTAATTAGTTTGTTCCTCAGCTGCAGGCACTAAGCACTTCCAAAAGGACCCATAAACATGTTTTAGTAGCTCTTACTCTGTGGTGCTGGTCAGTTCTTTAACCACGACGGCAGTCTGCAGGATTCCTTCTCTCTTCTGCATGAACACAAATAAAAGTTGTGACTTCAGCGAGTAACTCATGTTGCTGAGAAGGAAAATATCAACCACAGTTTAAATTTCAGCAGCATTGCTCCTGCTTCTGCTTCTAACGTCAACACCCCGGCCACACTATTCCAAATAGTTAGAGTGTGAAGATATTTCTGGAATTGGCTCTCCAGGATCCCCTTTCTGGACATTTGATACCGTCGCACATCCCAGCCAGCACACCTAGGTGGGCCCCATATGGGGAAAAAAAAAGAGGGCAGACCATATGGGTCCCAAATGGGTTTGTCTGCGGGGTTTGTTCCCCATTTGGGTTTGTTCTTTTTTTTTTTTACACGTTAAAAAAAAAATACTGCACCAGACAGAGTTAAATAGAGAAAGACATGACGGTATTAGCAGCAGTAGCTGCGCTTAGACTCTATCGAGTCTATGCAAATGTCACAGCAGCAATGGCCCATTAATGACGTTACTTCATCTCATTTAATGTCAGCTCATCAGGCCCAACGCCTGAAGAGACCTGAGCAGAATGACCACCTGGGGGCGCTCAAAGAGTATTAACAGCATCATTAAGATTTCCATTCTTACAGTGAGAAATGTACAAGTCTACACCTTCATCCCAGTAAACAAGCCATAAAGTACGTAACGCACAATTTAAAAGCAAATGCATCTCAATAAACAGAATATAGCTAAAAGTTTAATTAGTTGCAATAATTTTATCCAAAAATTTTAATTCTAATTTATTGTACATCAAGCCATTCACTGTATTTCTGTTTATATAAGCTATAACAGCTAAGACCTAACAGAAACACACAATTCAAACATAAGATTTCGTACGGAAATGGTTGACAACCGTCAGACAGAGTTAAATGGAGAAAGACATGAAGGTATTAGCAGCAGTAGCTTAGCTTAGACTCCACTGAGTCTATGTAAAGCATGAATTTTACTAGCTGAACTGAAATACTGAAGACAAACTGAAAGAAAGCATTTAAATCAATAGTTTTACTATTCAAATTTATTCATATTCTTGCCTTCAGTGTTTTCGGTGACCCTACAAGCCGACTGGAACCTTACCTTTACCACCACCACCTGCACAGTCACGTGTTCAGGGAGTCTGATGGGAGCCTGGAAGTGCATAGCGAGGGCAACCAGCAGGTAAACAATAGCCACCAGGTTCTTTGAATGGATCGCTGTAGAGGCGACAATGAAACAGAAAATCATGTTCATGTTAACAGGAATTTAATTAGGTAGAGCTGTGCACTGTCATAAGAATTGTGCCAAATTCTGCAATAACAACATGGCTTGAGAGACATAAACGCCCAGATGTATAGCTTCACTATTTATTTGCTACCAGTTAACATCTCTCACTGAAAAGCTTGCATCTGGCAACAACTGTCTGTATTGGCAACCAAACAGCTTTGTTGCATGGCAACACCGTGTTTTAATGACAAACCATCTTGTTTTAGCCATTTGCTCAGTTTCCTGTGATCATAGCAAATTTTGCTGGAAGATAAATTGCCTCAGAACTTACTGCGATAAGCGATAACATTGCTTTGACACCATTTTCAAGTAACATAATTGCAATAATGGCATAAAAATGCAAGAACACATACCGTTGAGGCGTATTCTTGTTTTCTCACGCACCCTCCACACTCTCTAGGGAAAGACTATGATGGAGCATGAAAGGGAGTATGACAGTGTATGCAGAGGCAAGAATACATTACAGCTTAAATGGCCTCTCACAGTGACTGATCTCACAAATGGAAGGATAGTCAAACATTCATGAAAAATAAAAAGCGTTCCCAGAAAGACTGAAGCCGTTACGGACGATGAGATGGTGGGCAACGGGTGAGCAGGTATCATAGTATACGTTATGGATCAATAGTGGGATCCATAACGTAGATCATCCGGTTTGTGTGTGTGAAGACAGACGAGTGAATACTTTTGGCAGTAAAGTCTATCTATCTATCTATCTATCTATCTATCTATCTATCTAGGAAGTTCTTTGTGATACTGGTATTGCCCAACTATGTGTAAAATCATTTAAAAAATGAAGATATTCAGCTGTGTTTAACCAGTTTCACTAGGCCTGCCACAATAATCACTAAATCAAATAATCGCATCATAAATTAAAAGAAATTTATTGTTTTTCTCTTTCTACCAAAAGCTGGATAGTAAAAGTCTTTAGACTGGAGTTTTGGTCTCAACTAAACCTTTTTCTGAAGGATAATTTTATTTCCATGGACTTCATAATTCATTTTACTGTTGTTTTGTTGATTTATTTGGATATTTCAAATGTCTTCCAGTTCCAGTGCTAAATGTTAATTAGAATTTGAAGTTTATTGATCTTTGAGAATGTGTTCTTGCATTGTTGTGCCATTATCATCATTGTGTTACTGGCAAATTGTCTCAACACAACAATATTATCCTTTATCGTGACAACTTCTGGGACGATTAATCGTCCAGGAACATTAGTTATTGTGACAGGACTAAGTGTCACACATTAAAATTGGACGTATACGTTTTGTGTGTTTACTTCAAGAAGTCACGGACTGAAAAGGGCGTCGAACTCACAGTCCACACTCCACTCCAGCGTCCAGCCGTGAGGCCTCAGCGTGCTGTTGACGGCCTCCAGAACCGTCTGAAGCTTCTGCTTCTGTCCGATCTCCGACTGGGTGACCTCCGCTACGTTCAGCTTTCGACCCGACAGTTTCTCTGTCACCGAAGGAGAAAGGGACAGGTTTAGGAGTCCGAGCTCATCTGTGTCAGTTCAGATATTATTGCACATAGAAAGTAGCCAGCAGCTGAAAAAACGCGACAAAGGACTTTGATTGCAAGAATGATGGAGTTTGAAACGGGGCAAAAATCCCACATAACTATCCAACAGATGTCTTTGCTGAAGAACATTTAGCTTTAAATGTGAACATTTAAAGCTAAATGTTTTGTGTTCATCACTAAGAAATACGCAGAGTTCTTTTCATGCTTAGTGTTCAGCCAGTCTCAAGCCATTTGTTTTCTTGTAAATATCTGGGTGTTGTGCCACATATAAGCCAAGTCTTTGGACTAGAGTCACATGCCATACAATGCCACCTGCTGGCCAACTTGTGTAAGTGCACAAAAAAAAAAACTTTTGAAAACCAACATGGACAACCAGCAAACCATCAGAAATGCTGAGCAACTTTTTGAATCTAGACTCTTAAAAATCAGTTTTATAGCTGTGACTGAATATATGCAAGTCATTTATTTTTAAAATGGATATTTTAAAACCTATCCCCATGAATGAAAATGTAAAAGAAAAAAAAAAAAAACTTTTAGTGCTTTAAAGAAAAAACAATTCTTCATGCTAAAAGATTTGGGGGGGGAAAAAAGAGGATAAACGTTAATTACCAATATCTGATTTTTTTCCTGAAACCTTTATTTTTATAATTAGACAAAAGACAAATATGGGGGTGCTGTTAAATACGCTGGTGCTTTATATCCTAAAACAGCCAAAACAAATCACATTTTTCACAGCAGACAATCAGAACAGAGCTGCCAACGCATTGATTTTACACAACCCTAATTGAGAAGAACGTTTATTTGAACTTCAAGTTTCCAGTTTTCCCAATTAAATGGTTTCTAGAAAAACAATCCTGGGGCTAATCGTGCTGTTGTTTCAGGAGCCAAGGCTTGTTAGTGCCCACCTGGCAAACAGAACAGCAAGAAATTAATCTAGTTTACATTTTTAGAACAGAAACGAAAACCAGCATGACTGAAGCGAGCCTTAATGCCGTCTACCAAAGAATAAAACCTCCTCTCAGGTTTTATTCTCTTTTTTTTTTGGTAACTCTGTTAAACATGTGATCATTTCCTACCGAATAGCTTCTGTAGCACTTGTCCGTCGTAGCAGTCCTCCTCCAGGTCTTTCACTATGATCCTCTCCTCCTCCAACTCGCTGTTGATCCAGTCAATCAGCACCTGCATGATCCAGTTTGTACGACTGGGGTATTTTGTTTTGCTCATGAACATATTCGGCGTTTGTTTCGGTGCACAAAATCCCATTCGGTCTCATTTACCTTCACGAGATCTTTAAATTTAGGGTTTTCCCTTGACGTGGGATCCAGCATGATCCTTTCAGCATTTTCTTCTGTGAGGAAAAACAATGTCAAAGCAATAATCATGAAACATGAGTTGGACAATATGTCGCTTCTAACAACTTTTTATTCAAATCAGAAAGCCTTTTCTTTTCTCACCAGTGAAATTGTTAGTTTATAAATATGACAATGACAGGTTTTACTTCAAAAATAACTTGACAGCCATTTATAAGACAAGCTTTCCCTCCCAGATGCATCAGATATGATCTCACGGTTTACTGAGTTCAAGGCCATCCGCACTCCACCCACTTTCACTTCCTCCTTCTCCGCTGTCAATCAAACAGTTTCAGCAGCGTCACTTTCTTGACCTTTGAGGCCTGAATACCCTCTGAATACCCTTCAGAAATTAGTCTGCAGTAAACGTCCAACCATAACTCATGGTTAACTTTGACACAACTGGACGTATGTGTGAGGTGCTTTTCAGGTCCAAATGGTTCGTGTACAGCTGCATGTGGAGGAAAGCGTTCATACCCAGCAGAGTGTCCTCTGGATGGATTTCTGTAGCTGAAGGAAGCAGCGGTGCGTTGATGGCGTTCTTCCCCTCCTCATGGAGATCGCTCACTGGTGAGGCAGAAACAACGCGGAGAAATCGGATCGACTTTTAAAGCAAGCATGCTTTAAAGATTAGCAAGAGAAATCAAAAATATAATGTAAGGTGAGAAGAAACTGAAATCGTAAAGAGCACAGAACAAAAATGTAACAACGTAGAAATAGAACTGGAAAAAAAAAAAAATTTCAGTGGCATCAAATATTGAACTTCTTTATTTAATAAAATATACAGCCACATTGAATGTATTCTACAATATAAACGTGTAGAAAACAATTACGAACGCTATCCAAAGTATTACAACAGTTTAAAACACAATTTAATTTGAGAAATAGCTTCCGCTCTTACTGATTATCAATGTTATTGTTACCATTTAATGACGTTGTGAAATATTACTGTAAATTCACTTCAAAATAAGTTTTTAACATGTTAAAAAAAATAACGCTTGCTTACACGGGGCATGCAATTATGAATGCACTGCACCAGCTTCAGACATGGATATAGAAAACAATATTCAAGACCGTTAAAAACCAAGTTAACATGAATAATAATTTATCTGATGATACTACAAATGGAAGAGAGGTAGCTGTAAAAAAAATAAGTTCTACTCACTCCTTTGAACATGTAAATGTACTTTACGACTGCTCTTTTATTTTGTTTTAAATTTACTTTGTTTGTGTATAACTTGGTTTATTCTTTTATTACACTTTCGATGAAGCCAAGCCAAAATACTGTTTATGAAAATGAAGTTTAGAGTCTGAGTCGGTGCTGTGACGCAATGGCTTAGAGAAAAGCATGCTAATGTCTTAAAATGGTCCAGTCAAAGTTCAGCTCAGAGTCCAAATGGGAATCTGTGGAAGGATTTGAAAATTGCTTTTTGCGGATGCTATTTATTCAGTGTGACTGAATATCAAACCGGTTTTAGTTTAGAAATGTGCAAAGCTGGAGATGTACCCCCAAAAACTTGTAGCTGTAATTGCTTTGACGTAAAAGACGGTTCTACAGCGTACTGACAAACATTCAGCTTTCTGATTATAACATCACAAAATATGAAAAAAAAAAAAAAAAAAAAAAAGAAAGCTCCGGTTTGTCACAATCAAACAGCTGAATACTGGGGTTCAGACTCCAGGTTGATTTCCTTTCAACTGAGGTTTGCTGCATTACACACACATCCAGAGGATTTAATTAATACCCAGCGTTTACATTTAGAGATTGTTGCCGAGAAAAAAGGAACACGTTCTAAATTATACCAAAACTTACACGTTGGCCATTTCTTCTTGCACACTAATGAGCTTAACCACATAGCATGTAGATCCCTTTTATGTGGCTACTGTGATTAAGCATTAAACTCAAGCCCAATCGTGTACTGCAAACGATTGCTCTGATTGGCTAAGATAGTGACATTTTAAGCCTGCATGCTTAACTTACTAACAACCCAACATCGTCCCGCTTTCCTCCACTCGCTGTCAAATAAAGGCCAGTAGAGCCAAGAAAATTATTTTAAAGAACAAAAGTTAGAGAAAGAATAAACTCGTGGAGTAGATATTGACTGTAGAGTATCATTATCATTATCTGTGAGACATAGGAATTACAAAGTATTCACGTTTAGACGTGCAGTGGTACCGACTTACTCATTGGTGCTTCACCAGTTGTGCGAAATACAAATTAAATATTCAAACTTTTGCTTTGAGTATCGCAAGTCGAGTCAAGTTTAATTGCATTGCCCGTTTCAGCAACGAGGCATTTCAAAGTACTTTACATCACGAAAACGCAATACAGAAACTGATTATGAAGCAGCAGTAAACATTAGATCTTGTGAAAAGTCATTATCAAACTGCTCCAAATATATTTGACCGCTGATCAAAAATACCGATCAATCAATGTTCCTGTCATTCTGAATCAAATGCAACTCTAAGCGAGTAGGCTTTTAGTCACCGATTTAAAAAGGAACTCAGTGTTTCAGCAGTTTTGCAGTTTTTTTTGGAAGTTTGTTCCAGACTAATGGAGCATAAAAACTGAATGCGGCTTTTTCACAGATAATAGGAAAACAGTCTTAAAGAAATTAAGTGGAGAAACACTCATCGACCTGTTTGTTTGCTTGCTTGTTGGCACTAATAGTAAATCGGCCAATCACATAAATTGTGGTACTTCAGACACAGTTGATGTAGATCGACCTTCACACTACTGAATTACAGAAAATGGTTGGAAAGAAAGAGCATATTAATGTCAGAGGAGAATGGGCAGAGATGATATTAGGCAATAGTGACTCCAAGAAGTCGCTCACTACAGCCAAGGCATGCAGAATACCACCTCAACACATTGAGCCTTGAAGGAGGCATGTACAGCAGCAGACATCTGCACTGGGAGCCAACTCCTGTTGCCTAAGAACAGCAAACTGAGCTTAAGGTTGTCAAAGACTCACCAAAATGAGACAATAGTAGATAGTAGTGAAACACCGATCGGTCGGATGAGTCTTAGGATGTTTTTACACCTGATAGTCTGGGACTTTTAGCTGCCAAACACTCTGAAAAACCTGTTCACCCCCTTCGCCTGTGGTGGCGCTACACCGCTGGAGGAAACATGAAAACCTCTGAAGAAGAGCCTTAGCGCAACTTCCCTCTTTGGAAAATGTTAAATCAAAATGGAGTGGTGTCAGATTTTAGCGATTGTAGGATTCCTCTTGTTTTTATAAAAGATCACAAGTTATTTCTCCCAAGGCAACGGCTTGTTTTACCCAGAATGCCTTGTGCTGTAGTACGTTTTAAGCTTTCGGAGTGGTCTCCGGTTCACTTGGCATTCACATAGGCATTCGAACTGCGCCAGAGTTCACTTCAACCAAACCGAGTCCGATTACATATTCACACCTCCTCAAATGAGCCTAACCCTAACTAGAGTTTGTAGTAGGCTGCTGACTGTGTTTAAAAGCCATAGTATACCTTATGTACCATAGCCTCTTATGACCACAGTGTACTCATCTGATGGCTACTTCCAGCAAGAAGTAAATATCACAAATCTCAAATCAGCTCAAGCAGGTCTCTTGAACATGACAATGGATTCCTTGTCCTACGGTGGCCTCCGCAGTCATCAGATCTCAGTCCAAAAAAGGATCTGTGTGATGCATTGGAATGGGTGATTAATATCAGTGATGTGCAGCTGACAAATATGTGGGTGGTTCTGATGGGGCTCCCAAGATGAAAAAAACAAACAAACAAAAGGAGATCTATCACTGGGAGAACCGAATAAAGTGGCCAGTCAGTTAAACTGAACTGAATAGTGTACACTGTGTCTGGTTAACTTTGCACGCTCTTCCTGATGTGGATCTCCAAGCTCATTAGTTTTGCATCGCATTCACATCCTTGCTGTTGAGCACTTAGCAAATGTTTATTCTGGTTTCGGCTCCGAGCTTCGTTCCAAAAGTTTCTCATATTTCTTACTTCCTTTTTCAGAATAGATTGCTTCACATTTACTGTCCAACCTAACAACAAGAAAACCTTCTCTGTAACCTTGGAGTTGGTCGGTAGTGACAGCAGCGTGATAACTTCGAAATCTCTTCATGGAAAAACAAACTGTGACACTTGTGGATCCATCTTTAAGCAGAATATATTTCTGCTGGCATGTTTGGACGCGGACTGCGGCGATACTCCAGGGAATTTAAGGGCTTTCTGCTCCTAGTGGCCATAATGCTTTTTATCCTCCTGCTTTTCAATTTGCACAACCTGCAACAGGCTGAACCACAATCAATGCCTCCAAATCTATCATTTCATTCCAGCCCTGGATTATTCCTAGAGCCTTGGAAGGGCAGAGGAGGAAAAGACGGACGTCAAAGGGAGCAAACCGGAGTGTGTTTATAGCACAGCTAGAACGGTAATACGACCTCAAAGGGGTGAGTCATGAGAAGATAAACAGAATTAGCCTGTGAAGAGGGTTCCCCAAAGATTTACTATCTGCTTCAGCCCTCTCATCGAGCCTTTAATCGTACTATAGATCAGCAGTTAGTTTACTGATTCCACATCAGACAGACTGAAACTCCTCATAATTGTTGCTTCCTGCCTGCGTGTCCATCTCACTGCATTACTGCTGCTTTGAACCGTGTGGGGTGTATCTGAATGATCATAATGTTTAAAAACAAAACAAAAATACTCATTTACTCAAGCAGTGCGCCGCGGATTCCTCTTAACAGATGACATTTAACCAAGGCTGCACTGACAGCTCCCGCTTCCTCATTTCCACTTCCAAGTTCCTAATAGTCCAGCAATAAAAAAAAATTTTTTTAAATCAGATTACCTTGCTTCTTCCTTTTAGTCCCACACAGCAGCCCGGCCATGTCCCCTCTTCCCCCTCCCCCCAATGGAAAACAAAACAAAAAAAAAAAAAAAAAAAACACACACCGGATCCTCCTCAGAGCCAGCAAGCAAACGAAGGAACCAGTCGCAGAATAAGAACGGTGTTAAATATTGGGAGTATTTGTGAGTGTGTGTGTGTGAGTAAGTTGCGATCGGCGCAACTGAGCAGAGACAGGGGCGTCATCACGTGTTTATTTCTGTCACAGCTCTCCACCCCACCTCTGCGGCGCAGCTACCAGACAGGTTCATCAGAGGAGGGTGTGTGTGTGTGCGTTTGTATGTGTGTGTGACAGGAAGGGGACGCCACACCAGAGGCAATTAGATAGGAGCGCACAGGTCGGCTCTGGGATGTGGAGACTTTGCGCACTTTGAGGAACATTCACAGGTAAATGTGAAAAACCGATGTCACTGCAGCCAGTGGCGCAACAACAAGTGGCTCTGCATGGGGGCGCTGCGCCGGAGGGGGCGCCAAAACGATGGGAGAAAATTCTATTTCTAGAGGCATTTTCTGCATTCAGCAGCTGTTTGTGCTTTGAAAACGCACTACAATGTGTCTGCGTACTTGAATCACAAATTCAGCCCTGACAGTGGGGTGTTCTCTCACTCACAATACATGTTATATCAGTGAATAATGACTTGTATTTAATACACTTGCTGCAAATTTCATGGGCTTGTTACGACGAGCAAATCGACTGTGCATGAGAATAGTGCCGTGAATAGCTGAGCTGATTATACGATGCTTATTCTAATTTAATACACACAAAGCTTGCAGCCATGAGCATTAATCTTCTCGACAAGCAGAAGCCAAGAAAGGAGCTTCTGTCTACACGGACGATTGGGTTAAATGACACCGATTTATCAAAACCACTGCAGGGAGGTTCCCTTTGCATTAGAGACGGTCTACTTATAATCTGTGTGCATCTTTATGATGTTGTTTATCAACGGCGTTAAGTAGATTGAAATCGACCTCCTCCGGCTGGGAAAGAGCCGCTTGACTGAGGCGCACAGGGGAGGATATAAATAAGGTCGTAGTATGGAGAAGACAGGCAGACGGCCGCTTAAATATAGCGCCGGTTATTTACAGCCAGTCAGGAATCGGTGAGTAACGGCAGAAAGGAGAGGATGGTGTCTGAGTGGGTTGTACACTTCAGACCCCACAGCTGGAATTCATTTAGCTCCCCCCCCCCCCCCCCCCCCCTCTCCCCCCCCGCCCCCCCCCACCTCCCCGTCCGGCGGTTACTGTCTTTCTT
>CAEGAE010031932.1:0-10923 GCA_903067095.1 Girardinus metallicus | reverse complement strand
CGCAGGTAAACGTCAAATTAAGATAGTACATTGTATACATTTGCCATGTAAGATAATTTCAGGCAAATGTAACAATACTGTAGTTATTTAGACAATTTATTCCTCTTTTGATTGTGTCGTGCAGCCATTTACGTTCCTTTCCCACCTGTATTTTATAATTGCCATATAAAATGTGTTGTTAGCTGTGGAAGAACTTGGATCCTTTCACACGTTTGTTGGGCGAATTCGCCGCTGCGATTTCCTCCTCACCAGTGAAAGAAAGTGCTGGCAAATTAAGTAAGGATGATGAAAAGGACCGGAGGAGAAACATTTTTCTTAGAGTACTTGAAATACAGCCAATAAAACAGGAAGTACCCCAGTCCTATCAGATGCAGCTTCCGGTTGTCGTGAAAAAGGTCTAGTGCAGGAACAACCGCCGTCTTCTTCCCCAAACTCTGTCTGAGGAGCGAGGGGGCGGGGCTCCTCACTTTAGGCCTCCTGGTGAAACGCTGTCTGCATTTTGGTTCCTTTTTTTTTTCCTTTTTGGTTTACCATGGTGTTTCGGTCAATTTCAGTCTAAAAAAATACACACATCTATAATACCTCGAAATACTAATAATTTATGTGATGGCTAATACTCTTAGACAGACTCTTTTTTTCTCATACGGAATTTTTTTGTTTTCGGTCAGCAGTGAGGGTTCTATTTTTAATAACAATTAAAAAAAAAAGAAAAAGAAAAAAGACCCACATGCGAGCAAGCATTGAAGTCTGGCTGCAGGAGGGGTGCAGATCATACAAAATGTCTATTTTGAAGAGCCACGATTTCTTTGCCATCAGTTTGGTCTGTTTAAAACGTAGACAAAACATGTCAGCAGGCCCGACATGCCATCAGAGTTTCCCTGACATCCATCACCCTCTGCCATGAAGTGGAATGTCTCTGACCCGCTCCCCTCCTCACAGGCTGAAGACTGATGTGTCTGGTGATGAGGATTCGGGCTGTTCCTTACTGTCCATCTGGCCTTCAAATATACGAACCTGTCGCATGCTTAAACAAATCAGACATATACATCTGAGATGCTTTCCAACTGAAAACAAGCCGAGTCCCAGGGAAAATACCAGCACAAAAAAAAAGATGGAGGAGGGCTGAGTGTGTCCATGCATGGGAATGAGGCTTACTCTGTCCTTATTTTATTGAATTTGTCCATCCGTGGGTGGTCAGAGGTACAGCAATTCATTTCTGTGGTGAACTCTGACAGACACAGTCTGCATGACAAACCCTGGTTTTTGTTAAAGGAGAGGCTCTGACCTTCCTTAGAAGTTAAAGATTATCTTAATGGGTATGAATGATTGTCCGCAAGACATTAATGTAACTACCGGGCTTTTGTTGTCTGAGAATAGCGTCTCTTTTGCAGCAGATGACTCACGGCCGAAAATAAATCCACCTCTTCCTCTCCGCTGCAAATGTGCCACAGTCGGTTCTCATCAAGGTTCAAAAGATTAAAAATGATTTCATCAGAACAAACAAATACAGATGCCTCTCTTTTTTTTGTTCTCATCTCAAGTCAGGTTTTGTTTTATTTTTTGTCATTTTCCAGCATAGTTGAACAGAGCTAAAATGAACTAAATAAAAGAAAATGAGATTTCAATCTGGGCAGGTGCCTCTTCCTCCTCTTCGCCTGTGTGCTTCAATTACCAGCTTCCCGCAGGTCAAAGTCTTTAAATTGAGCTGTGCTGCAGTTCTCTGCAGACTCAGCAGCTCAGCATAGTAGCACAATTGAATTTGTGGTTAATAATGTATTTCTTTAACATCTATTGGATTATTGAAAGATGACCTGGTGGCTGCTCAGGGAGGTGGGTCAAACAGGTCAGCAGAGGACCTTAGATATGAAAGCTTTGTTAAGCTCTTCTTTTTGTCACTTCCTTTTTTTTCAGCTGATCATTTTTTTCTAAAAATGAGCAAAAAATTAAAGGGTATAATCATCAATAATTATAAAAAGCAGGAAGTTGATGGTTTGTAAATTAGACCTTCAAAAGGTCACATTTCTCTCAAACCATCAACTTAGCATAACAGATAATGTACAAAGCCTACAAAACAATATGAAACGGAGCAGAATATCACCAAACAAAGACCATGGACTGCGTTCTGAGTCAGAGTTATGAGCAGTCCGACACCTGAGATGTGCACTAAAACATAGGAGGAAATGGGGTCAGCAGCAGGTTGCCATCTTAAGACAAACACAAGCTGGAAAGTTCAGGCTGAAACACAATGGGCAGGCATGGGCAAGTTGTTTTTCCCTGTGTACTGTAAATGATGGAAAGAGATGAGGGCTGAACTGCAGTTCAAGTGGAAAAAGCACAGTCTGAAAGAAAGAAGCGCTCCAGCTACGGTATATTGATTTTGAAGGACAGCTTCCGATTTCTTTTCAAATCCAAGTCAAAACAGCGAGTTATGGTTCCCTTCATTTTTGTTCATGTTGCCATCACCAATTGTATGTATTTCCTTGTATTTCAGTGAAATTGACTAAAACAAATATGTGCTATCCAAGGAGACCAACTGTGATGGAAGGATGCAAGACCTATGTTTACTCTGGAGGAGATCCACAACTCAGGTGGAAGAACAACTACTGGTCATACACTTCACAAATATATTCTTCCCTGAAGACTGGCTAGAAGAAAGCCTTTATTGAAAGAATGCCAAAAGAACTCATGTTTGGAGTTTGCTGAAAGGTATTTAGGGATACAAGAGACACAGAGAAGAAATGGCTCTGGTCGACATTTAACTGTGAAACATGGTGGTGGCAGCATCGTGTTACAGGGATGGTTTTCATCAGCAGGGAGAGACGGTGGTCGGAGTTGGTGTGAAGGTGGATGGAGATTAATTCAGGCCAATCCTAGACGAAAGTCTGTTAAAGTAAAAAGATTTGAGGCTGGTGCAGAATTTCAGCTTTCAATAGGAGGGTAATCTCCATGGTACATTGTGACTGAGTCTGAGGTGTTTTGCACATGAGAATAGGTAAAATATCTGTCTTCAGTAGTTGCTGTATTGCAGTGAACGTTTGTATTCCAAAGTTCGAACTCAGATGAGTTAGATATATGTGCACACCACACTATTCAGATTTTGATTAGGAAAAGTGCTGAAAACAACATAATTTTCCTTTCACTTCCCCCTTGAGCACTACTTTGTGTTGGTTTATAGCATTAAATCCAATAGAATACATAGAAGTTTATTCTTAACATAAAAGAATTTGTAAAATTGTAAAGGGAGTTTTATAAGTACACAAAAGTAAATTGTGTGTAAAATCAATTAAAATCAATTATAAAGATGGGTTCTATAAATTTGCTTATGACATTTAAATGAAAAAAAAAATGCACACAAAAAAGGCTAAAGCTTGGCATGGAAATTTAAAGCTGCAGAGAGAGGCTCCAGCCCTATAAGCCAGTATAAAATCCCTATCTCCCCATTTTAATCTTTAAGGATCAGGGTCTTAATCTATTTATTTATTAGTTCTTAAGCAAACGCCAATAGTGGCTCACAAGAAATAACATACTCCTAAAACATCTCATTTACCGGAAGAGGAACACTAACACTGCAATGATTAGTCAGATTATTAAAATCAATTTAAGACTTAAAGCGTGTGCTGTTGGTCTTTTATCCACCAGGGGTCACTAGAAACAAAACTGGCCATCTAACACCCCTTTAAACGTTTTGAATATCTTTTGCCTTTTGTCTGCGTGGTATTTCACCTGTAGAGTTCTTTTCCACCCAAGTTAAAACAAGCAGATGAAGGCACATCGAGAGGAGGATTTATTCATTATATAAATCTATTTATAATTGATTTGTATTTTTTTAGAGAAGCTGGTTTTATTTGACCAAACTTTAGAATCTCCGCCTTATCATTCATGTGCCATAAGCAGCTGGTTTTTCAGTCATTTTGCTCACTTTTTAACACCATCTCATTGGTAACAAAGAAAAACCAATGAACTCTTGTGGTTTTACAGCTTTATTCAGCAGCACACTCATCCTTCAACTCTTGGATTATCAATTCAGTTGCTGTTTGCTGCCTCTCCACAGAGACAATTGGTACTTGTCACTTTAAGTGTTCCAGTGTAATTACATTTGTGCGCATGCTGAGTGAAAGGCATATGAATAGTCATTACATATATTCTTTAAAAATGAATATAGATTTTGGTAGCTTTAATTTGTTGTTTCAAAAATATTGTCCTAAAGCTCAAACAACAACAAGAAGGGATTATATGACGCAGAGAGAAATTCTGGTGTTTTTTTCTAAATCTTAAGACTTACAGCCAGACAAAAAAATTTAAATCAAATATTGATGAATAAAGCATTACTGTAAGTGTAAAAAGCACATTGTCAACTCAAAAAAAAAGACTGCCTTGTTTTGTGAGTTGTCTATTTATGGAGCTTGTCCAAAAAGGAACGTTGTGGACTGTCAATACTAGCAGAGCTAATCCAAAGTGTCTAGAGATAACTCCTGCTTTACACACACATATATATATAAAGAAATTAATTAAAAACCAAATCTCTAGAAGGCTAATTTAGATGATGATGTTGGAGCACACTAAGTGGATCAAATATGTTTCCTTCTTTTATGTTGTGCATAATAATCAGACTCACACCCCCACAGTGTTAAATGTGCGACTCTCTCAGTCTTTGCAGATTGCTCTGCTGTTTTTCTCATGTGTTTCCAGGACACAGTCACACAAATTCCCTCATGAAGAAAGTGATGCAGTGACGCTAGCATAACATTAAACTGCAAACATCCTGCGCCTTTGCAAAAGTGATATATGAGCAACAATTTTTTTTTTCTCACATTTTCTCACTTTACAACCCACCATCCTCAGTGTACCTTATTGGTGTTTTGTGAAACAGAGCAACATGAAGTAGCACCTAGCTATGAAACAGAAGTCAAATGATTCATGATTTACAACAGTTTTGACTAATGAAAATCAGAAAAGTGTGGAGTGCACTTTTGCTCAGCTTCCTGTTGTCAACATTTTGTAGCTCTAGCTGCTGTAGCCCATCAAGCTGCAAGTGTTGTGGAGTATTTATCAGCTTTCTACAGTTTTAAACACAGAAATTCCACAAAAAACATGCTTCTTTGCAAAGCAGATGAAGAGCTTCTGGAATGTCTTGCTTCAGATTCTCATACGGAATTATGTCTGGACTTTGACTAGGTCATTCCAATAGATGAATTCACTTAGATGTGAGCCGTTGTAGTTGTGTGGTTAGGGCTGTTGTCCTGCTGGAAAGCAAACCTGACTGTCAAATCTTTTGCAACTTCAATTTTTTTTTTATCCACATCAAATAAAGTTATTAAAATTAGGTGAACAGACACAGAAGCAAAACAAAATGTGTGCAAAATTATTATAATCAAAGTCTACTGTAGTCCTTCAAGTATTCATAGTGCAGAGTCTGTTTTCATTAATGTGGTTAATAAATAAGAAAGAAAAAAATGCACTGCTCTATATGGGGAAAAAATAATGTGTAAAATAAATGTCTTTCATTTCATTACTGGTGATAATAATAATAATAATAAGAAAAATACTGCTACTATTAGTAATAAAAATAGTAATAATGATAATGGTAGTAATATACAAGTGCTACTACTACTGTTATTACTACTACTACTACTAATAATAATAATAGTATTTATTACTAATAAATAAAGACAAATGTGTAATGTGTGTAGATATACTTTTGAAAGGCAATGTCAGTCTGCCACCAAATCCACATCCTTTAGTCCTTCATTAATATAGTCCTGATTCCTACAAAACCATTTCATTCATCCTACACTGTCCATCACCACCAAAACTGACCATAATGAGGGGATTCTCTGACAGTAAGTCGCCTTTTCATGGCTGTGTCCTCTGACTGAAGTACAAATATCAACTTAGGATGCATAACAGAGAGAAAAAAAGGACTGCTGCTGGAAGTGATGCTTTTTAACACTATGGTGCCTCAGTGGCTTTTTACTGCAAGCTGTGAAGGAGAGGAAGAGGGAGTATGGCATAAAAGGCAAATGACCTACTCATGAAGAAATAAAAATGAAACACTTCCTTTTGTGCCTGTTTTATCTCTATAGCATGGTTAAGAATCTAATGGGCTGATTCCAGGGCACATTTAAAATTTATCTGATGCATTGCATTCCCATCCCCATCTACACGGTTAACGCAGAGTCTTATAGAATGCAGCTGACAAAGGGAAATGGTTTTTTGGGGCTGGGAGATTGCTAACATTCCCAAGTAGATTGTGTTTGTCCACTCCTCTTCTTGTCCCGGATGGATGTTCTGTCCTTTGCAATGTCTTAAGCGCAGCGCTGCTTGTTTGATGATTGCACTGCTTTAGAAATGACAAGCTCATCATGCCTCTCACTATTTTTAATGTGTTATAAATATGCAGCAACATGTTCTGCGCCGCCTTGTCTCCGTGTGTGCGAACGTGTCCCAGCGTACGCATACGTGGGCGACACACAGAGAGATGAATGTCAAATGTGTGATGGCAGGAAGTGCAGGAAAACAGCTGCTTGTGTTGTAATTAGCAGCAATACGGAGAGGGAGACGCAGAACAAGGAGATAACAAAAAAAAGACTTCCTCTATTTTGAGGAACTCCCTGTGGAGATGGTTTCACAGATATTTTTCTGTTTTATATGTCAGCGCTCGTCCAAATGCCAAGTCGATACCAAACAGCGATAGACGGTGGCTGTAGCAGAGTGAGCAACTACTAAGCTGGGGTTTGATCACAAAACTGTGTTTCTGAAATTTAATTTTTCAGGAAAATCATTTGGATGGTGTTGGAGTGATGCCACCACTAACAAGCAGCTGAAGCATACAAGAAGTTTTGCGGCCTAAATCTATTAACAGACCTAAGAGTCGGTTGGACGCAAGACCCAACAGCACAAAATCTAAATCAAAATTGAAGAAGTTCCAAACAGTGGCAATGAGAAAGAGATATTTGTTTTTACCAGTGTAAATGAATTAACCAATGCAATTTGATATAGAGTTTCAAATATTTATTTCTCAATTTCCATCCATCCTTGTGGTAGAGATTTGGCTCTATTTGGAGCTTCCAGGTGAGCTCCTCGCCTGATCTCTTCAATTTCAATTTCATCCGCTCCTTAAATATCCAAGGAGGAACACACTTCATAAAATATGTAAAAAGGAAAGCAAGTTTATAACGTATGATAAAAAGCCCATAGAGTAAGCTTAAAGGAGTTCAATAACCAATTTGAGGTTAAGAGAAAAAAAGAAAACAGTTTATTTAATATCATATGCTTACAAATCAATATACTAATAAGGTGTTATCAGAAAGAAGCTCCCCTTCTGTCTGCTGTAAATATCCAGCAGAGAGGGTCATTCCTGCCCACTGCAATAACCTTTTGCAATGCAAGTGTTATTATTTGACTCTTTGTTTTTGTTCCTCTTTTATTGCTAGCTTTTGTTCCTTTTGAAATAAACTGGGCCATTTTGATTGGCCAGACACCAGTTTATCAACGTCATAACAATTTTGGAGAGAAGCCATACCAAAAGCCCTATTATCAAGCCAACAGGAAACACACTTCTACTGACCGTGGTTGGCTGTGTTCGCTTTCTATTTGTAAATTTTGCTTCTTAATTCAAACTGGCAAAATTACAGGTGTGGCGATGCAGGGCAGGGGTTCTCTTTTGGAAACCACACAGTTTCATCTTTTCCATGCAAACGATGTAATCCTGTTTGAAAATGAGAGCAGAAGACGGACATATGGAAAGAGGTGCTGACCGCAGTAGTGATGACACTCAGTTTTTTTAAAACTGAATTTACCATTCTGTCTGTGTTCTCATCCTCACCTACGTTGTCATAATATATAATGACAGAAAAACGAGATCCTGGATTGGAACTGCTAGAAAGAACATTTTCTTTCATTTTTGGGAGCTTGAAGTATAGCAATCGCTCCTCCGTAACTAAACGTGTTGGCAGAGGTTGGTTGGTCGTCTGATCAGGATTCTCCTTTTGGAGGTTTTGCAGGCACACTCCGAGGAAGGAAACCTTGGGGCAAACCCAGAACTTGCTGGAGGGACAATATATATGCTTTCTGGCTTGAGCAAATATGTGCTTTTTAGAGATATCTTCTGTCAATACCCTCTCATGTCAACATGAAACACCAGATTTTTAGCAGTGCTCATTAGGAGGTCTCATGTGCTAAAACAGAATATTGGAACGACATTACAGGCAACTTGGGAACATTTATTAATGCATGTGCACTAAGGGGTTTTTATGATGTAAAGCACTTTGAACTGCCTTGTTGGTGCCACAGTCTACTGACTGGTAAAAACCCATACTTCAGATCTACATGGATTTAAATCCTCAATGGTGATCAAGCCACTAATCTATTTGGTTTGACAGGCTGTCCTTCAGTAAATTTTCTAGAAAAAGGTATTCTATGTGCTGAATAAGGTTATTAGCTTGAATTGACACAAATGTCATATTCAAGGTTATTTGGACTCTTTGCTTTTGTTATTTCCCTGTATTGATTTCTTATTTTCCTTCATACATATTTGTCTCAGTCTTGTCATGTTTTACTCTTAATACGCTCTCAGTTTTATTCTTTGTGATAGTTACAGTTAGATTTATTTTCTAGTTCCGCTGTTTGTCTTCCTTTGCTGCCTACTGTCAGTCCCCTTCCCTTCCTCTTTCCCAGCTGCTGGCGGTTTACCTTATTATGTCTCACTGAGTCCCTTTCTGGCTCTAGTCAGTTTCCCTATTGGTTCCTCTCTCTCTCCCTCCTCAGTTCACCTCTCCGGTCTCATCTCACACCTGCAACTCGTTAGCAAATCGGGCAGGTCTTTTGTTCCAGGATTCACTCTCACAGTATTTGCATACCCTTCTCCTGAGTAAACTCCTTGCTGGTTCCTTCTGTTAAATCCCATCAAATCCGCTTCATCCTGCCCAGCCCTGGTACCTTCCTGTTGCTCCTGTTAATTTTGTTCTGCTCTGGCTCCCTGCATTCTCCAAGTTTCTTTTTCTTTTTTTTTGTAAGTTTTTGTTTCTTATTCATATTTTCACCACCCTCCCAGCTCCTGTCTGCATTTTGGTCCATCAACAAACTCACTCATCGTGACAGTGTCACCCTTAATGTTGTCTCTTTGGTGCAGTGGACAAAGAAGATATAGAAATTAACTTAAAAATTAGACATTTTATTATTGTGCATTATTATATACTTTTTTGTATTATTGAGTAATTTTTTTTATACATTTTGTTTTGTTGCATTTTTATTATGCCTACATTTTTGTTTAGCATTTTTGTTCTTCTGTCGAGCACCCACAATTTAACTTTAATTTACAATAAAGTGAAAATAAACTCTATTCTATTCCATTTCAAATTTCACCCCCGGATAATTGATTTACAACCCAAATAGACTCCATAGGTGCAACATATTTTTACAATAGAAGAACACTGCTGTCCCTTTCTCACTCATTCATCAACCGCAGGGTGAGATGTTTTCTTAGTCTTGAAATGATCATTATTTTTATTTGAAGCGGGAAAATTTATTAAATCTGGGATCCTCTCTTGACATATTACAGCAATCTTCAGTTACACTGATACATCTGATGTTCTGTGGTTTGATTCATATGGTTTTAACAATTAAATTGTTTGTAAATAGACTCCAAAACTTTAAACTTGGAAGGTTTTCTTGGCATAGAATGTGCTTTTCCGCTCTTCTTCCAGACTCTGGGAATTTGATTTAAAAAAATCTTTAAAAATCATTTTTGCCTCAATTGGTTAGGTAAGACGCCCTGACAAGGAGTCTGTAGTATATTGACACAGGGAATATGGCATTTATAGTCCATGTCCTGGATAAAATTGTACGTGGTCTCAATTTCAAGTCTTGAATGGTGTTTGCTTCAAAACCTTTTCGAGGTAGTAGTGGTTATCTGTTTTGCATGTGCACCTTTTCCTTCCTCTAAACTTTCCATGAACATGCTTTGGATCTTGCACAGACTTACCCCCTTGAAAAAAATGCTGATATTTTTTGTTGGATAGCAGGCTTCTGCACTACTGCGTAAGCCATGACATTGCCATAACGCAGCAATTCTGTTTTAAAACTAGTAGTAATTCCTTTTTTTTTTTTTAATTAAAACCCGAACAGGAAAATCAATACAATTCCACGCTTGAAATAGATCAATCTGCCTAATTAATCTATGTAATGTGCAAGCTTCACTTCTTGAATAAATTCGTGGTGCTAAATTAGAAATATTCCAGTTTACTCAGATGCACCTCTATTTCACTCTCGACACCCACAGACCAAACGCAGACTTGACTTTTTTTTTTTTTTTTCTGTCGCTCCGGTGTTTGTTTTAATAGGCTGCCGGTGTCCAAAGGAGTGTCCAATCCGCGCGCACAGCCGCTGCGAGCCGAGGCTTCTCCTCGCTGCATGTCTCAAACTGCACGCAGGCACACAGACAGAGAGGTAAGACGAGGAGGAGCTCCAGCTCGGCAGGACCGACCGCGTAAACGGAAGGCTGCTCGTGCGCTTGGATTATACCGGGCAGTGAACTGTCACCGCTCATAACAGCGACAGCACACCGTTCCTCGCTGCTCTCTGACGCGCACTGCAGCTCATATACTCGTCTTCTGATATTAATTAATAAGTCTGGATATCTGCGCAAAAACTACAACAGTAGCGGCGTGTATGTGATTTTTCTAGTTTTTTTATTATTATTTTTTTCTTACCCCACCCTGGATAAAATTGTATAAAAGTATTTCTCTTTCACCTGCACTGCTTGAACTGCAGAATCTGCGAGTCGTCGGAGGAAGAGGGACTTCTCCTTTCGCATCTATAAGTCTTTCCCTGGAACTACATCATCTGAAATCTGTAAGTCGTCACAATGAATGTTTTCTTTTCTTAACTTTTTTTTTTCTTTTTCCTGCATTTACTTTTTGTTTT
>CAEGAE010031929.1:0-12752 GCA_903067095.1 Girardinus metallicus | reverse complement strand
CCTGGTGAGGTGTTCCGGGCACGTCCCACCGGGAGGAGACCCCGGGGAAGACCCAGGACACGCTGGAGAGACTATGTCTCTCGGCTGGCCTGGGAACGCCTTGGGGTTCCTCCTGAGGAGCTGGAAGAAGTGGCTGGGGAGAAGGAAGTCTGGGCCTCCCTTCTTAGGCTGCTACCCCCGCGACCCGACCCCGGATAAGCGGAAGAAGATGGATGGATGGATGGATGAATTACCCTAAAACAGCTGAAAAACCCCAGACAATTTTTTGGTGTAATCTGTCGTTGGGTTGTGCCAAAGCTGTCGTCTAGATCCCTTTACTCTTAAGCAATTACTATATTAAAAGTAGACCTGGTCTATCCAGGAGTGCTTTTTAGTCAGGAGATATGCTACAAAAGTATTTTAAAGTCTATTTTCTGAGCTTCAGGGAGCCAGCGGGAGACATTCAAAACTTTAGTGAGAATGTGAGATGTAATCCCGATATCCTCAAAATGTTCTTCAGGTGACAGAAGGCTGACTTTGTAATTGCCTTTTTGCGTCTCTCAAGGTTCAGGTCTATCTCTCCACCCAGATTTTGGGCCTAACCACTCGTTTCTAGCTGCAATAACTGCAGCTATGTGCTGACTCTTTTGGTCCAAAGACACTCGGACCACAGAACAAATGAGTGTGGGCATAAATAAACCAAAGCTCAACGACGTGTGCAGAAAATATTTGCAATAACCAGCCTCCAGCTGAGGAGCTTTACTCTCCTCCTCATCCCCATATCTACCGATAAAACACCACGCACATTTGTTTTTTATTCTGTGATAAACAGCAGCTACCCGCACTGATTGAACAATGCACACATTTATCAGATCATGAAAGCGTGGAAGAAATGGATGGAAGGAGGAGAAAACTTTAATGTTGGACAAGAAGACAGAGAAAGAAAGATGGTGATGATCGAGAGGCAGGACTTATCTGCTGTCCTGTGCAACTGACTGTCAATCTTGTCTTTTCTTTTTTTTTTCTTTTTTTACAGAGATTACATATGCCTCCAGTGAATGCACTCAAACACACACAATGCAGATGGGGTGAATAGGCAACACACACAAAGCAGAAAATATTTGCCAAAATTCTGCTTTAAAGTCAAATTCTGAAAAGTGAAAGACAGGTTGGGTTAGAAAAGGAGGAAAATACACACAAATTATTCTTTTACAGGCAGGACAAAGTCCCAGAATCTTTGTTAATTTGTTTTTACTTTAGAGAATAGGTCATATATTATTAGTTGGTAATCTATCCATCTAGACATTGTGACATGGGCTTGTCCAGTTTTCACCAGCCTGCACTAGCGAGTCACTTTGTTGTTTATGCTTGGAGCATGCAGAGTTTTAGCGGTATTAGTATTCGCATATAAGTCAAGTGGAATGGATTCTTTCTTGAAGCAAAAGAAAAAAAAAAAAAAACAGTGGTGAGGGAAGTCATTTTTCAAATGTGACGGTGACACATTCCCTTCACACACAAGCATTGCGAAGCCCATGGCCACTCCACTTGCTCGGCTTGTGTGCATCAAAAGCAAACTTTTAAAAGCATGAATATAATTCAGCTAATGGTCTAGACTTTTATATGACCAAAAAAGCATTAGCCTACTAAAAGGAATGGGTTATGCTCTTGTGAACAAAGAGAATGTCAAAAACGGTACGTCGTTAAACACCTAAAAGTGAAAAGCTAGCTTACTAGTTGTTAACAATATTAGCAATTAGTGTAGTGATTACACTTAACATTTCCTTCTAAATGGATCATATTTCCAAAGAAAACAAGAAATGGCAGCAACAAAGATTCAAATTAGAAAACGTCTTGGTCAATAATGCCCATCTCAGCGCTAGTTTGAAGCAGCCATCAGCCATCGTGCTTTTTACGCTGAACTCCTTTTCACCAATGTGGCTTCTCTGAACCACATATACATAAAGGTAGAGAAATTGAACTTGGGTACCGATAAGTGGCACTTTTTCACTAACAAAACTGCTAATAAACTTGCAGATGCAGATAACAGTCACACAGCTGCTGACAAAATACAAATTACAGTTTCTGGTAGCGTTTAGTCTGCTAAAAACGGGAGTCGTCTTTAAGAATGTCTGTCAAAGAAGACTAACAACAAAAAAATAACTGTAGTGTAGATTATGTTTTGATCTTCTTGTTGTATATGTACATAATTATTGTCTAATTTACCAGTTTTTCATTTCTATTTTCATTTATTCAGCTGTACAAAACCCCCCAACAAAAAAAGCATTCTCCAAAAATATGACTCAAAGAAGGCTAACAGGCTAAAACTGTGTAATTATAGCTTTGCGTTTAATATGTACATCTTGTTCAAGTAGTGCCATTTTTTGCAAACAGTAACTCCAACATGTCACTTATTATAACCATGGGTGGATACTCATGAATAACTGCGACCCACTCAGCCTTTAATGTTACCTCGCCCAACATCACAAAACCTCTGATTTTACTATACTTTCCAGTTGTTGTTAAGTATTTCTTTTGTTATTCATTTGCCAATGGAGAAGCAAAAAATAACCATGTTTAAGCACTGTTTATCAACTTGAATGATGAGAATTATAATTTTCCTCTTAATGAATCTGCGCCTACGGTTTTTTGAAGCTTTTATCGTCGTGCTACTTCTGGTACAACGATTTTATAAGCTAATTATTAAGCAAGGAAACATTTAGATGCATTTAAAGCAAAAACATTGGGCTCATGCATGCACATACAGCTGGAGGATAAATCAAAAGAGCACCGTAAACAACAAATTTCTCTTGGGCTGAAAAGCCAGAGTCGGGTTTTCACCTCAGATAACTCCTCCAACAGGGATACGGAGAGAAGTGTGTAAATAAAACAAGCATTCATGAGAATCCACAAGCATGGATCTGATCACTGGCTTGCATTATTTAACGCTTGCCGACTCCCTCTCAATGTGACGGATGGATTTCAGAAAAATGGTTGACCAGGATATTGCTTGAAACAAGTTGCGCTTTGTGTGCCCACAGTTAGAAAGATCAATATTTGCTGGCTGTGTTTTCTAAGGTAACACTTTGGACTCTCGAGATGCTAAAGATTTCCAAGAAAAACTTCAGAATAAATAAAACATCACCACCAGCATCAAACACAAACCTTCCAGTCACAGAAATTCAATTTCATTTATTGCAATTTAAAGAATTTCACCCGAATGAAACACTAATTAAATTTATCCTTGATTCATTGAATGCATCAATTTACTCTGCGTCTTGTAAAAGCATTCATACCCAAACCATGTTATTGGGCTTCTATACGGTCGGCCATCAAAAATCTAAAATTTCTTCCACTTTATGTTGTAAAGTGGAAGAAAAAGTGTGCACTTTTCTTTTTGACAAATAAAACTTTAAATTGTGTGGCAGCTATGATACGGTCCAGCTCAATTGTGATTCTTGGCAGCTTATCATAAAGCTTTAGTGGCTGTAGAGATTCACCGCTCAGATTGTAACACCCAATTGTTATAAACTAAACCAATCTGGTCATTATGGTGGTGCCAAAGTGTCAAAAAGAGAACCATTGTTAAAAAAATGTCTTGAGATGTCCTGTTTGCCACAATTCAGCAGACATATGGAAGAAAGAACCAAAATCAGACCAAAAATTCAACTTTCTGGGCTACGGAGAAAAGTAGTGAGTGCCTGACAACTAACACATCAATGTAATCACAACATATAAAGTTGAGGTGGAAGCATCTTTTTATTAGCAGGAACAGGGAAGCTTGTCAGAACTGAGGGAAAGAAATCTTCACAAAAAAAAAAAAAAAAACGCTCTAAATTACAGCAACCCTAAACCTACAACCAAAGCTACAATATTAAGTTCAAATTTCATACTAGAGGAGAATTTGAAAGACTTGAAAACTGCTGCGCAAAGACAAAGTTTTTTTCTGTCAGACTGATATTCAGAGGTCTTGCAAATAAAAGCAGACAAAATTAAATTGGATTACAGGCGATAAAGTCAATCAGAGAAGACGCCAAAACCTGCAAATGAAACATCAACAAGCACATATTTAATTATTTATGTTCTTCATGACACGTTAAGCATACTGGTGTGGCGTTCTGATCTGTGGAAACCAAGAACCTTCATCAGTGAGAACAGATGTTTGCAAAGGGATTTAATACCAAAAAATGCAGATGGGAAAACCTGCGTTGGTCCATCATCTGAGGGACGAAAGGAGGAAAAACGTATGTCGTCCACAGAAATCAGCAAAATTTGCACAAGAGCAAATTGATTATCCATTAGAAACGGCGAATGCGCCACAGGTTTCTCTGTTGATACCGACTCCATCACCTGCAGCAAAAATTATTTTTGCAGTGCATTATGGGATAGTGATTTGCGTGAGGACTATATAACCAACTGGCGGCCCATTAATAACAGACGAACAGAGGAAAGCATTAAATTATCTCACAGACGAGATGCAGTTTTACTATGAGCCTTGAGCGTCTGCTGTAAATCCATCCATCCATCCATTTTCTTTACATCCTTGTCCCTTATGGGGTCGGCAGGGGTGCTGGCGCCCATCTCCAGAGAGACGAGAGGCAGGGTCACCCTGGACAGGTGGCCAGTCCGTCGCAGGGCAGTCTGCTGTAAATGTCTCGACTTAAAGAGACATAGTCAACAAGACGAGAAGACGTGAAAGGTGGCTATAGAAAGTACCGCATTAACTCAGAGAGGCTGACTAAAAATTTAGACTAACACTTCTCATATGTTAGTCTAAAAATGTAAAACCATTTGTCATCTAGCAAAGTGCTGTAATAATATAAGTGGTATGATAGTCTGATGGATTTAAACAATGTCTCTGCAAATCCTTCCTGATGATGTTAGCAGGGGCTCACAGGAGTTAGTTTAAGAAGAACAGCATTTAAAACGATCTGTGACATGATCAATGCTCCAGCTGAACGTGTGAGTCCAGATGATATAGTACTACAGAGAGATCCATTTACATCCAGCATTTATCTACATTCGCTTTCTCACACCGTTTATCGATACGCGCACAAAATCACTCCCAACTTTGGCACAACATTGTTACACAATGGCAGACTTTGCATAGGATAATCCAGCACATAAAGAGAGAAAGCTTTGAAAAGTTAACACAGGCACATCAAAAAAACAGGCATGCATTCAGAAAAAAAAAAAAAAAAACTCCCACACACTTACATGGAGCACAGACGAATGCAAACACACACACACACACGCACGCGCACGCACGCAGTCACTTCACAGCCAAATCCTCTCTGGCTTGTTTAGACAACCCACCGCTTTCCAGTAAATCCTAAATAAGCTAATCCAGGAACATCAACAAATGCAATTTTCAGCTTAGCAGAAGACACATGCAAATGGAAGCCAACCTCCCCGTGCCCTCAATACGAGTCTGTGTGAGCGTATGGAAATGTGCTTTGCAATGCCGCGAGAGCACCGTCTTCTCCGCAAACGTTTAGGAAGAATATACATTTTAAGTGGCTCTGCCAGAATTGATATGCAGATGTATTAAACTGTTGATTAAATTGAAAGATGAGCTCAAGTTTTAAAAAAATGGACGATATATGCAGAGAGAAAAAATAAAACATTTAAAGAAGGCCATTAGAGGAGTTGTAAAACTTTAAAACAAAAAAAAAAGATTATTTTCTGTAATCAGAGCAACATTCTCCTGAAAAATCTCCTGAAAAACTTATTAAAACAATCTGTGAAGGTGGAGATTTCTTAGCAGACAACGGATCAGGCTGAAAACCAATATTTAAATAGCCAGTCTCGCATCCCCAGGCGTCAGTGAGATATGTTTCTTTTGGCTTCCCTCTGCTTGAACTTATTCAATATGGACAGAGGTAGAAAAAAAATAAAAAATAAAATAGAAATACCATAAAATTATGAAAATCATGGCTGCTGTGTTCTCCGGATGCCCCCTGGAGCCTGCAGCGGGGGGTTCATGTTCAAAGAAGCCTTTCAGGTTGACTGAAGTCTTCAAGAATGCAAATATATGAGTTCTTATATGAGCAATACAACACAGTAACATGTGACAAAGTCAGACTGTGTGTGCACAACAGAATTTAATGAGGTCGAGTTATTATATATATGTATATACATATATATATTAACTAGTTGCACTTTTTATCTGAATTTTTAACCACATTTCAAATGAGTGACGACGTCCTCTGAGAAATGTTTCCATGAACTGAAACACTAAACCATTACTGATCTATAGAATATAAAAGTGTAAAATTATTGAGCATATCAGCTGAAAGCTTTTGTGTGTTGAATTAAAATTCCATGAATATACAGAAAAAAAATTAAGTAAAAAGGATTTTCTGTTCCTAAACACAACAACAAACATGTGGCTTTACCAACTAAAATGTGAAATCTTCTTTCACAAAACCAAAAAGCTAAAGCTGTCCTATTTATATTATACAACTTTATTTAGTTTTAGTAAACAGAGAGGGTTTAAGTGTATGCAATCGAATTTATTTAAAACTTTAAAACTTTTACTTTAAGTAAAATATGTAAATGTTTGTCTCTTATCTGCGTTTTGTTAATTTGTCTTCTATGTTTTACTTTGAAGGAGCCTTTCTAATGTCAGCTGGTCAAGAGAACCGGCACCGAAACGTCTCGACAAAAGAAAAATTTGTTGAGTCATGTCAGACGTTTACTTTAAATTTCATATCACATATTTTTCTTCTTACTAGAAAACTTACAAATCTTGACAAAGACAAAAGTCAATCAAAATCTGATTTTTTTTTGTCAACATAAAACCGTATCCGATTTCTTTATATAACCGTCTTAACACCACAAATTCAAGGTTTGTTCTTTGTTGTTTTTTTTTAATTAGTCTCAGACCTCACTCACAATACTGGATCCTCACTCAGATACACGTCCGATGTTTTTCAAAGCGACCTTAACCTGAACAGTAACCTTGCCTATCATCCGACTTTTGAGTCACTGTGTATGGCAAACACTAATCTTTACTAGAGATGATGGGAAGATCCAATGTAAACAGTAGATAAAGAAACACACCAGCTGCTCCATGTTTTAATTGCTCCTTTATATTGTTATTTGTTTCAGGTTTTCACAGACCTCTGTTATGAAAAAAAACCACTTACATCTAACTTAAGCTAACTCTATCTACACACTACTTCTTGTTACTAACTTTATTTCCTTCATCATCAAAGTATTCCCAGAAGAGATCACAGCAGGCGCCACCGATGGATAATTGTCTCACAACAACTTCAAAATTGATGCTTTTCAAAAATCCAGCCAGACGGGAAGATAGGCACGATTCCCAAAAATGGAGAGGCTGGACCGCTTCTTAACCACCAAAAAGCGGTGTTGCCCCTTAAATAATAAACTGCTTGCTGCAGGTTATGAAGCGAGGCTTCTGCAGCGTCTCGGTCTCCGGAAGAGGGAACTGACAGATGGGGGGCAAAAGTCCACTGTTCTTCGAAGAATCACAGAAATCACAGAAAGTTTGAGCGAAATCAGCATCAAAATGATTCGCTTCGGTTATGAGGAAGTCCTGTATCAATACAGCGATCTGATTACTTAAGTAGTTAACTGGCCTCTTCTTTCTTTTACCCTGCATGTTTTTCTCAGTGGGAGGTAAACCAGAGGATTTTTTTTTTCCAGCTCTAGTTTCTCTCTGATTGTTAGTGGTGGTTGTCAAGATCAATACTTAATTTTAGATTCCTTCTTGAAACTTTTATTGTTAGTTTAGGATTTCAGTTTTTCCACTCCAGCTCAAAAAATATGTTTTGATTTGTTCTGAATTTAAGATATTTTGCAGTTTATTTAGAAAAAAATAATTGCACACAAATTGGTGTATCATATTCTTAAGTTATTTTATAGACATCTATGAGGTTCGTCCAAATTATATCCTGGACTTTAATGAATAAAATAAATAAACAAATAAATAATAATAATAATAATAATAATAATAATAATAATAATAATAATAATAATAAATCCTTATGAGTAAAACACAAACTAAGTATGGAAAAGAGAGACTTTCAGCTGCTTCCTTTCACTGCTGCTATGTTTTGCTGATATAATGTATAAGGACCACACAGCTGAATATATTCTCAGATATTACTCAATACAAGTAAACTGATCTTGACACAGAGTGCTTTTAACTTTACTCCCTCCTAGTACCTGGACAGGTTGCCATGGAGATTCTCTCCTTATGATGTCCCTACCTCCTTTTTTTTTAATCGCTTTATTCTTCTGACGTTAAAATGTAGATTATCATCAATATAAGTGACCCACACCAATGAAAACTGTCTAAATCTAAAATGCCTAAAACCCTAAGAGACACAGACATTAAAACAGCTGAGGTCGGCCTTGATCACTTTTAAAAACATTTGGCTTTTTAAAAATTCGGGTCTCGAGTTATTGCTGAGGTATTCTACTCTGTTGTTTGCTTAATAAGGTCATCTATAATTCAATTCGACAGGGATTATGATGCAGAAAAATGAAGTGCGAAGAATGTAATCCCAAAATCACAGCTGAAACCGGGGTGCTCCTGTTTGGCAAGAAATCTGAAGGTTTTCCCAGAAAAAAGCTCATTATGGAGCAGCGCAGCTTGGATGTCATCACACTCGACTAATGTAGAAGAATTCAGAGAGGCCTAATTAGTCTTGTTCTCTTTACAATTTCTTCTGTTTGAGACACACACACACACACACACACGCCCACACGCCCACACACACCCCCACACACAGAGAAAGAGAGCAAGAGCCAGAGTGAAAGACAGATGTTTGGACTTGAATAAAGTCTAGTTCTCTATCTGTATGGAGCGAAAAAAAAAACAAGCCGAATAAACTAACTCCATTAAAGTATAATCTACTGACGTACTCAAACACATTCTAACATGTACTGAAATATCCAGATTATTTTACTTCTGAAGTTTCTCTTCTCACTAGACGTATCGACAAAGGACGGCTCAGTACGGCGCTGTTTGGTTTTCTGTTTGGTTGAATTTCAGACGAAGACGAAAGAAAATCAAACTTCAGATGTGTTTGTTGTTTACACTGTTCTGCGGGTGTTGGAGAATCTTTTGTATCTGCGCCCAGGAGCGGTGTCTCTGTCCCAGGGCAAGCGCTTCGGTATCTGCTCAGATTATATCTACCCGTGTGTCTGGAAAGCTGCGTAGGTGTGCTCCAGCCTGGGTAAACATTAATCATTAGCCTCGCCATATGGTGTCCACATTGATCAAATTCCCCAGACTGGTGGGGCAGCAAATTCCAGGAAGAGGATACATGTGTCCATGTAGGGGGAAGTAGCTCACACACACACCCACGTATAAAGGTGAACCCACAGAATTGTAAAGCCCAACAACAAACTCAATCTGTAACACAGCTTCCCCCTCGCTGCCTCCTTCGGTTTGAGTTTTTCTGCAGTTACGCTGCCCTCGCTGCCAGTGGCTTGCAGCAAACTAAAGAAGACAAAAGAAGGGATTTATGTTTTTCTTCCTTCATTAAAATGTTTTGTCATTCTGTCCTTTTCAGACAAAAGATCAAGAAAAATGAAAGGAAAATCTGCAGCAATAAAGCACAAAGATTTTCCATGTGCGTGTCGTACACAAAGCCGAAGCGAATGTTTTGTTGAACGTTTAGATTATGGTCCGTATCCTGCCGGAACATTAAATTGCATCCAAATTTCAGTCATCTAACTCAAACTGTTCCCTACAGGAGAAAGGAAATTGGTTTGTGTTTGGCATCAACCAAGAGCCACCGAGAGCCAAAGATTATTTTAAAGCAGAAGGTGAACGAACATCAGTGTCACTATACACAATCAAACAAGTTTATCGTCAACATAAACTATTGGAATAATCGTCAACTGATTTAGAAATCGATTAATCATTAACTGGAGAATACAGATTTAAAATAAAAATGGCCATTTGCTGAAAAAAAACATTATATCCAGAGTCGTAACTAAGCCAAAACTGTACAAAATAGAAATACGTTTTGCATTTCTGTCCAGGAATATGCTTTCTCCAAAACTCATAAAGTGGTATAGTTGTAGCTTCACCCAGTTCAGATACACACTATAAAAATTATTTTTTTAAAAAGTCACTAATTTACTGTAAAATACCGGCAGTAAAATACAGATTTTACCATAATTTACCATAAATTAGAGACTTTTTTTTACAGTGCACTGCAGAAATGTTATGTTATTGCATCTTAGGCAATAAATAATTTATTGTCTTAATTAAAAAAGAAACAGAAATATTTATTAATTTGCACCTTTTAATGTATTTCTAATAATGTGAAAAAGACGGTGCCAATTAATTTTTTATTAATCAATCGAAAGAATAACTCACATAAGTTGCAGCCAACAGTTCATAGGCTTGACTGAAGTGTTATGTGTGACATGTGGGGTGGGAAAAAAATCTATTATAAGATGAATTTAGAAAAAAAAATGTTGGAATTAGAAAATTCAAACATAATCCTCAATAAAAAGAAAATCTATCTGAGATTTAAACTGCAGGTCGTCATTTTGTAAAGCACAGTGTTAACTTCAAAAAGTAAAAACACCAAACAGCCGAAGCTTTTTAAATGAAATGTTCACTTTAAAAAAAGTTTAGAAGCCTTCAGTTCAAGTAATTAGCATCATCATGACCTGAGCGAGTAATTAATGAAAAGACTGCTTTATAAAAAAAAAAAAGAAAAAAAGGAAAGCAGATATTAGGGTCACACCTTTTATGCTTTCTAGGGCAAAATAAGTTCAACTTAATTTAATTTAATTCAGTTAAAAAACATTTGAAGAGAAAACGTCTTAAAGATAATTCTAAATGATAGCTTTGCCAAACTCAAAGATGAATAATTTGTGTTTTATTTCTATATTGTTTAACATAAATCCATGCATACTGTAAAGGGGCAGAGTGAAAATGAGTTTAGAGGCTCAAACTCATTTATTCTGCTTCTTTGTGAAACAAAGTAATATGCTGTGTGTGTGTGCCTGTGTTTATGTTTAATACTTTGTGGGGACCATTATCCTGACACATACTACTGCTCCTTGTGGGGACCGTGTGTGTACGCAGTAATCGTGAGAGTCTGCATTTCAGCGCACAAGTCCTTACATTCAGATTTGAATGTTTATGACATTGGAGAGTATTCGACAAGTCCTTGTAGTAATGAAATGAATCCGTCTGAGATCATTTGTTTGTGAGGAACTCAGCTGACGCCTGATGTGCTGGACATACACTGTGTGACCTGGCCTCTGCCCAGGCTTAGTTAAACAGAAATAGCTACAAGAGCAATAACATCCCCAGTTAAGCGGCAAGGGATTCAATTCCCAAGTAATTTTACAAAAGTGTGGTGTGATTGAGTCCGTCTGCCCATTGAATTCGGTATTTAATTTCCTCCAGGTCTCCAGAGACATGTCTCTGTTTCCAATTTCTCCTCCTCATAAGGTCTGGATGGAAAACTAAATGAAGAGCCTTTGCTTTCTTTTCTTCTCCTTTTCTTCAGTCCACTGTTTTATTTTAGAGTAAATTGCTGAATGCTCACGGCTGGATAAAAACCCCCAAAAGGAGTGGCTAATGAGGGTTCTTTGGTATAGCATCACTTTCTATTATCACAGTCTATTTGTCTCCCTAAACCTCACTCATCTTCCAGCCTTGGCTTTTGTTATTGTTCACTTCATGCCCTCTACGTAACTCAAGATCTACAAAATAACTGATTTCGATTAAAATAACACATTTTTGTCATATTTTCCATACAGAAAAGTCAGACAAAATCCATCTGTTGTGGATCTTTAGTGAATTTGGAATGTCAGTCGTACCCAGAATTCAAAGTCATAAACTAAGAGATTAATGTATTAAAAAACTGCATATTGGTCAATTTGTCTTTGAAGGACTTAACCTAATGGTGGGGTAAATATTCATAAGCAAATCACATTTATTAGAAACTGCATTGTTTCGTCTTTTTCTGCCAAAAGCAGGACGTTTATGGGGGCCTGAATGTGCCCAAAAACTCACCAAACTCTACAGACGTCCAAAAAAAAAACAGATTTTTTTTCACAGATTAACGACTACATGTTTGTTAGAATTGGCTCCACTGCGCCTCCTAGAGACAAGCACAGCTGACCAGTTTCACTTAGACCGATGAAAATAGATCACCAAAGCGGGCCGACCCACATTGTAACCCCTCATGCTTTATCTTGCATAATGTCTGGTTCCAGACTTACAGATGAATAAGTTGTTTCACCACACAACCTCAGTCATGTATGATGTGTGGAAAAATGAAGTTAAATACTTTGTATAATATCGCAAATGGGCTTTTGCAGTGTAGTTTGCTGCTATGACTCACTAGATGAGGTATTTCTATAACTTTTTGTGCAACTTTTTCAACAGAATTTGGTCTAAAATGAGAAAAATGCATTCACCTTGAATCGGTCCTGGCCCCATCCGGTGAATAGACTGGAAATGTTTAACATGCCATTGTCACATTTTTTTTAACGTGCTTTTTGAAATTTTGAAATATGATTTGAAAACACAACTTCACTCGGCAGAGCAAGGTTGAAGCCAACAGTGCAGATATGACGGCGAACAGATGATTATTTGGACTTGTTTTGAGAGCTGTGACATTGTAATGCTGTGTTTCTGCTTTTGAAACGTCTGACTGATAAAAAGCACAAAAGATTATTTTTACCTTATTATAATAATAATAATAATAATAATAATAATAATAATAATAATAATAATAATAATAATAATAATAATAATAATA
>CAEGAE010031925.1:0-10044 GCA_903067095.1 Girardinus metallicus | reverse complement strand
GTTGCTAGGTAACGGGCTGAGCATGGCTGGGGTTGCTAGGTAACGGGCTGAGCATGGCTGGGGTTGCTAGGTAACGGTGCCAGTGGAACTAGAACTTTTTCATCAATATTAAGGAATTATTTACTCTGTATTTTGATCCATCAGATGGACTAACTTATAAAGTTATGTGGATCTTTTTTAATATCTTTAGGACCAAAATTATTTTAATTTTGGTCGAGTTTCTTAGTGCGCTTGAAATAAAAATGAAAAATTAGTTTACAAGTAACTTGTAATTATTTTTAAGTATTAAATAGTTGATGTCTTGAGTGGCATTTTTACCAAATATCCTTTTACTTGAGTAAAAATAAGTTGAAGTTGTGCTTCTCTTATTGCAGACCAACTTTTGGCTCCTCAATCTGCTTCTGTCATTTGAAGCGTCTCATCTCTGCTTCTTTCACTGTAAATTTCTCAGCGTTTCGTCATCAGGAACTGAGCATTAAGGATTCGTCTTCCTGTCAATTGTTGGAAAGTTTCCTAATGATTTCCCAGAGGTGACGCAAAAACAGAAATAAAGGGAAAATATTTTTGATCACTCAGCGAAACCTTCTCGTCGTGAACGTGAAAGAACTTTTTTTTTTTTCTAACTTCTGAGAAGCTTGTTTGTGTTGAAGCAGCGAAACATCTAAAGCATGAGGGGCGCCGGCCCTTTAAGGACAGTAATTGGACAATCCTGATCAAAGCTGATGAGACTAAACGACTGTGGATGGACCATCAGGGACTTCCTGTTTACCTAAAGCTTCCTGTGAATAAACCAGGAAGTATTTTACGCCTCAGCTGCAGAGGGATCATCTCTGAACACCAAAATGGGTCGAAACTAGTTACAGTTACTCAGTTACATTTACTGGAGTGACTCTTTTTGTTGATAAAAATCTACTTCTAGGATTAGCTCTACTTTCCACTTTTACTTGAGAAGTTTTATTATCACATATTTCTACTCTTACTTGAGTGAAGGTTTTGTGTGCGTCACCTCTGTCCCCTCTTATGCATTATAAACACATATTTTGTAGTTTATTTCCACAGGAAATGCGTCTTTATTTACTTATTTTTTTTATTAAATAAACTTCACATCAAGACAACGATTCTGTTTCTTTTATAAAATGTGATTTAAATTAAAATAACTCCAACTAACAGCTGCAGTTTTCAAACCTCTTTAGCTTTTCCACATCGTTGCCCTTTACTCTGAAGGCCTCAGAGGTTCGTTAGGCACGGGGTTCTCAAAGTGGGGGGCGGGAACCCCAAGGGGCCATGAGACGTCAAGTTGGGGGTCGAAAGATGATTTTCAGAAATGTCATCATGTGATCCCTGAGTTTGTGGTTGCAAACATACAGAATGTGGGGAAATGAAGTTACTAAACTTTCTGCCAGGTGAAGGTTTTTGTGCCCGAGTGTTTGAGAAATCTTCAGGCTGATTTTCATTTTGTCACAGCTTCAATTTTATAGCAACGTTTCTCTCAACTTGGATGGATAAGGTGTAAAGTTTTAGACAGAAAAACAACAAAAAACGTTTAAGTAAATGAAGTGAAACCACCATGTCATGTTCTCTAAAGGAATAAGCTCTGATTTGTGAAGCACAGAAAACTGACGACCTCCCAAGGAGACAGACGGAGGAGCATAAAGGGGAGCGGAACAAGTCCTCTGGCTCTTTGGATGGCGAGGAGAAAAGGCAGCACAGATGAAGGACGGGGTGGGAAGGCTAAAGCGCTAAAAGAATAGCAGCCCAAAGGACGTGATGCTCTGGTGCTGCTGTTTTTCTGAGCTTCACCAATAATTCTGGTTTTATTCATATATTTTCTTCTTTTATCATCAGATTCACAAAAACATCATGAAAAATGTACTTATTCTAGCCTTTAAATACATTTTGTTGTGTCTCTAGGAGTGCAGGAAAGCTGAACTTGGCCTCTCCGCTGCTGAGTATTTAATCTTTATATCGTGTTTGGGTCATTTTTTTTCCTTCCAGTTTCCTCTGTTCCCTTTTACATTTTTAACTAGTATTTGCTGCAGAGCTGCTGAACAGGGTGGTGCACATCGAGTCTGACACTTTTATGCCTCTCAGCAGCCAAATCAGTTTTTATTTAATGTATTGAATTTGGAAAAAGGAAGTGACACAAATCCTGTTTTTAGAACTGAGGATTAACTTGCTCAAAAGAACCTAAAATAGTTTGAAAACTGGATGCTTTTTTAAAAAATATACATCAAACGTGTAAAAACATTATTATGTTTTGGATCTACGGTAAATAACTTTCCTTTGCTACGGAAAAAAAACATATATTTTTTAAAATACTTTTGATTTGACAATTTTGGCCAAAATATTTGGTCTTAAAGCTGCAGTATGTAACTTTTATAGACAATATATTTTTCACAACTTTGTTGAAGCTCTTTATATTGTGGCTGTTAATTTTTTATAAAAAAAAAAAAAAAAGAAGAAGAATCGAGCTCCTTTGTCTCCTCCCAGTTCTAACAACCAATCAGAGGCAGGGGGCGGGTCTTAGCGCTGTCAATCACTCTCTCTCTCCTCCACTTGCTCTCTGCTACGCTGCAGCTAGCACAGCTTGTAGTAATTGTGTCGATAATATGTGCGTAGCTAGCATAGCCATGCTAGTTAGCACCAACAACGACAGTTACAGTTTTCATGTAACTGTAAGATGTTTCTCCTCCATTAGCGCATTTAGCAGCGTGTCCTCGAGGTTGATTGACAGCAGTAAAACCGGCCTCCTGGCTCTGATTGGCTGTTTTTGGTGCATTTCTTCAGCCCAAGGAGGAGCTCAGGGAGGAAGTGGAGAAAGATTTTTTTCACAGATTATCTGTCACAACATGACAGTTTCTATAAATATGAAAAAAGCATTTTTTTTTTAAATAAAATAAAAGTTGCATACAGCACCTTTAAATGTGTAAAAGACAGATTTAAAAGCACAATGCAGCCGCTTTAACAGAGCCTTTCCTCTAATGACCTGACCTCATGTTGCAGAATAAAACCGTTTGCCTTCCTTTCTGTTTTAACCGCAGGTGTAGCTGATAGAACCGAACCGAACCGAACAAACTTCATCTGGACTTCATCCACTAACTCAGAGGCGCCGCGTGACGTCTCACTGACGTCACGCGGCGCCTCATCTCTGGACCGTCTCATCCGCATGCCGGCCGTCAGCTCCGGCTCATCCCGGCTCACTGGCTGGTCTGTCCGCCAGCGGCCGCTACGGATGAAGCCGACACGTGTCTCCCACTCGGAGCCAGGCAGCCACACAGGCGGCGCTTATGGGGGCCGTCTGGTCCCAGCAATAAAAGCGCAGCGTCCAGGGACGGGACAGAGAAGGAGTAGATGGTCCTCCAGCCGGACGCGTCCCTGTTGTCCGCAGGGCAGAGAGACGGACGCTGCAGAGACACGCGGTCTGACCGAGGACTCCTGGCTTAATCTTCATTAAGTCACAACAAGACAGACATACGGACGGACTATTTGTTTTCAAACACGGCGGATGGACTTGACTGCAGAAAGAACCGGGCCGCGTTTCAACTGGTTACCATGGTTACCCGCATTTATCTTGCCATCTTAACGTTAGCTAGCATGTTGTTAGCATACTAGTTATCGCAATTTATTCAGTTACAAGAAAAAGATTCGAGTCCCTTTCATTCAACAACATTTGCTGTATTTAGCCAAGTTTAATAAATTAAATATTAAACATGGCTAATGTTTAGCCATGTTTAAACATTAGCCATGTGGCGAAACATTAGCTATGTTTAATGTTTACATATTAAATGTGCCTAATGTTTAAACATTAAACTTTAGCCATATTTGATACTTAAACATTAGCCATTTTTAATATTAAATATGGAATATTTAAAGGATATTAGCCATGTTTAACTATTAAACATGGCTGACATGTTTAGCTAATATGCTAAATCAAAGTCGATTTAGGCACAACACAGTTGATTTTTCAGTAAGATTCTCTATTATTATAAAAGTTTGGTTATAAAAAGAAAAATGCCTTTTGTTGTACTCAACATTTTCTACTGTAAGAAAATCTAATTGATTGTAATTGTACCCTAATTACCAATATAAAATTTGCATCTGCACCAAATTTGTTTAATTCTTGATTTGCATTTGGGGGCCACACAAAATCGCTCCGACGGCCACAAATGGCCGGCGAGCCGCACTTTGGACCCCTGCTTTAAGTGGACCGGTCAGTTTCCTGTGGCCTGCTATAAACAGCAACCAAAAGAGCTTCAGAAAGCAGATTTTATGCCTCTGATGAAGAAGGTAAAGCTCGTCTCACCTTCCCGGTGATGACCGAGTTCCCGTGGTAGAAGCAACACAGAGCCGCTGTCAGAGCCTTCAAGTTGCATCGCTCCGTCATCACAACCGTTTCCAAAGTGCAACCAAACAGACGACAACGCTTCCGGTTTCTGAACACTAAAAGCTCAACTCGAACGCGCAAATTGCAGAGAGGCCTCCATCGCAGAGGACCTGGCTCTCTGCGCTCCACAGTCCCCTGCAGAGTGAACTCTCCTCTGCTCCACTCATGGTTTACATCACTTTTTCCCCTCTAAGCCCCGCCCCCTCCGGGCCTCGTGTGTGTGTGTGGTGAGGTTTGATCCGGATCGCCTGGGAGTGGCCCGGAGGCAAATCTCCCTCATCTCCTCTGGAAAAAACATGGCAGGACAACAAAAAAAGCTGCACTGCACAAAAAAGTCATTTTTTTTAGCTCCTTTTTATGAAACTAAACAGCTGAAATGATCACAGATCACAGCTTTGTTATATCAACTGTTTTCAAGATGCAAGGCAGTAAAATTCATAAGCAAAGGGACGCTCTGACTGCAGATGCTTTGGCCGATTTCAGATTACCGATCTTGGCCGATTCCATTTTTTTTTTTTTGCCTAAAATGTAGTGAGAAAGTCGCTGAGTTGGCAACATTTGTCCACTGGCCTGGTGGACCAGACTGTCCATAAAACCTCTCTACTGGAAGAGAAGAAGAAGACAGAAGATGGTTTTTAGACCTTTTCTGAGATAAATGATAAGATCGGCTTCACATGCAAATATCGGCCGATCACCCAAAGTTAAGGAGATCAGTGCATCTTCACAGGATTATGAGTTAAAGTATTTATAACTGCAAAGAGAAAAAAAGCTGCTTTAATTAGTAACATTATTTTCAGTGACAATCAGAAACATTTTTAACTCCCTGAAGAACAAAATGAAAGAAGACAGAAAGAAGAACAGAGAAGGACAAAGAAGAAGAAGAAAGATTAATTGCTGACTAATATGTGACTTTAGATGAATGAAACATTTATATTTTAATGAGTCAAACTCATTCTAAACGCCTCAGCCTTGTAGTTTTGCCTCAGCACAAATTACGCTATTAACTCATCAGTAACAACAAATTTAACAAATAAATGTCACTTGTGTATTTCTCCAGAAAGTAAAATAAAATTTAGAAAATAACATAAAAAGTTGACTGAATATACAAACTTAAAGTATCTAAATGTAATTTAAGTCCCATTTCAGAAAATAAAATAAAAATACGCCCTTAATTTCGTCCTGAGCCTTTCTGAGGTCCTGAAGTTGATTGTAGGATCGTTTTGACCAGAAATGTATCGATAAATCATAATAAAAACAGAAAACTTTTCCTAGACTCACATTGTTTTTGCAGCTGCAATTCAAAATACATTTCATGTAACTATTCACATCACTGCCGGGGTTTTTACTGATGTTTCTCCACCGTTAGCATTTAGCAGCGACTACATGAGGATGATTGACAGCGCTAGGCCCGCCTCGTGGCTCTAATTGGTTGCTTTTGGTCAGGACTGTTGCATTTCGTTAGCTGGCAATCAATCTGCAGTCGAATCTTTTCACAGATTATGTGTCACAAAACAGCGACACTTTTAACAAATATGTAAAAATATTTTTCATAAAAGTTAAAAACTTCAGCTTTAATGGAAACACTGCAAAAAAATGTTTGTTTTGTTTTTTCACGTTAGCAGAAAGTAGGAAAAGATTTCCGCCTCTTGAAACAGGCCTCCATCTCCTCCAATTCCCTGTTCATGCAAAGTGCAGACAATTCAAAAAGAGCTGAGATCAGAAAAAACAAGACCAGAAAAAAGCAGGAAAACCCTGAACTCTTCAGCCGCTGGGCTATCAGACACAAAAAACAGAGACCGGTTTTCCCTTTGGAGGAATGTATTTTAAGATCTTTTAGTTTAGATCTTTCTGTACTCTTTTAGAAAATGACTCAGCTCTTGTGTCTTGAAAACAGCCCAGAAAAAGGGCGCAGAGTTTTCAAAGTGAGATCAAACGTCCCTCTCTCCCTTCCTGCCCTGATGAATAGCTATGACTAAATCACTGCTGAGCAATTACAGCCCCAACTTTCCCACCAAACTGGCTGCGAATGGACGGCGAACGCAGCAGAGATGGAAATTCAAACGGCAGCGAAACAAGACGTTTCTACCGACAAACAGAGGGAGACTCCCGAGCCGGGGGAATATTCCCACTCTAATTACAGTGTGAACTCTCCGACGATACAGGAAGGAAATGCATGTCCAACATTCTCCGGGACACAACACACACATGCAGACACACACATGCAGACACACACACCCCACTGTCGACCACAGCAGCCCCAAATCACCAGCTAGGCTGAATGTACACCTTAAAATACACATATCCAATGGTCCAGGAATGCATCGGAGGGACGGGAATCAACTCAAAACTTTCTATTTCTATATGTTGGTTGTTTCTGACGGAGGGACGGAGCAAGTTGAAGCTGTTTCTGCCTCTCTAGCTGGAGAAATTGGGAAGTTTCTTCTATTTTGTATCATATTAATGGAAATAGAGAGCGCTGTAAATTGTGGCGTTGCATTAAATTGGAAAAGATAACTTGACTTTGGTCATATTTGGTAACAACAAAACTCCAGTGAATTTTTGGGTAAGATAAAAAAACCTCTCCCCTACGACGACTAGCACTGGTTTTAGCTGTCAAGTTGTCAATATAACGCGCTAAACTGTAAACGTACGCCTGATATAAAGGACGCAGTGTTTCGCACTATGACAACCAGATAAGGTCAAGAAAAAGGTTTAATTCAAAAAAATACCAAGGGCAGGGAAGTAGGTCAGCTATGCTAGCTTGACTATGACAACCTTGACATGTAGATGTGCAGCAGAATTCTGTGCAATTCCATTCAGTTAAAAAATAAAAAAGGGCGACTAAAACATCACCTCTGACAGAAAATCAGCAGAGCAGCAATCTACCACCTGTTGCGTTAGCTTAGCTAATAGCAGCAGTAGCTAATTTACCACCTGGTGCCTTAGCTTAGCTAATAGCAGCGGTAGCTAATCTACCACCTGCTGCGTTAGCTAGTAGCAGCGGTAGCTAATTTACCACCTGGTGCCTTAGCTTAGCTATTAGCAGCGGTAGCTAATCTACCACCTGCTGCGTTAGCTAATAGCAGCGGTAGCTAATTTACCACCTGATGACTTAGCTTAGCTAATAGCAGCAGTAGCTAATGTACCGCCTGGTGCGTTAGCTTAGCTAATAGCAGCGGTGGCTAATCTACCACCTGCTGCGTTAGCTTAGCTAATAGCAGCGGTAGCTAATGTACCGCCTGCTGTGTTAGCTTAGCTAATAACAGTGGTGGCTAATCTACCACAGCGATCACGTAGTAATAATCACAAAACTGTAACTTTCTGTTCTTTGTGTAGGAAATGTTTGAGTGTTTCTTGGTGTTGAATCCTGAAGCAGTGGAGCTGTTGTCAGAAAACAACACAACAGTTTGTGTTTGTTTTACAGAAAGAAAGTGAGCAAAATATCACTTCTTTCTATATTTTCTGTCAAAATTTGATTAGAGGAACAAATAAAAAGCAAAGCAGGAATCAGGAACTTTCAATAAAGTAATTCTTTTATATATAAGTTGGGCTTTATTTACGTTTACAAAAAATATATGTTTTCGTATGTTTAAGTAGCTGCAAGATGCTCACATTTAGTAAGTTAACATAAGTTGCGCTCACTAAAGCTGCACAAGTCAATGTTATACAATCAGTTCATTTAATGAGAACTAAAAGATTTTGTGGGAAAGAGTTTGCATACATTTTTTAAGTAAGAACAACTGTTATAAAAGCAGCAGGACAGATCAGTTAGCAAAGCAAAATCAGTAAATACACAATGTTTACTGCCAAGATGCTTCAGGCAGGTTTGTATTTCTGTAATCCAGACTGCTGTGAGTAATCAAAGCATTATATCATAATCCAGTATCGGCGGCGGCGGCGGCGCGCATCGGGCTCCTGTGGCGTTTGTGATGAGTCACTGTAACCCGACCTCACACCGTTGGCAGAAATGTCTCTGCAGTTACTGGAACAGTTGCATCACACTAAAACAGCGAAAACAGTCCGGAAATAGTTCTGATTTTCCAACTTAAAGTAAACAAAACTACGACACACAAACAGCCACGCTGCAGACAAAACTCCCTGCTGCTGGGTTTATGTTTATTCCTAAAATATAAGAGGGAAAAACACAAATACTCATGTAGTTACGGTAAGAAAGGTAACATTGTTTGTTTTGGAGACATCACTACGTTTCAGAAAATATTTTACAAAATCTATAAAATCTGGACCAGATTATCCTTTTATCCATTCACTATAAACTCTCTGAAGAAGAGAATATATTCTGCAATTATTTCATTTTTTGGGGGGGAAATATTTTAAAAATAAAGACTGAGAACTAAAAGTCAAAATGAAGTCGTATTTTTATTTCAGAGTGGTTTAACCTGAGCAAAACCACTGGACAAAACCCCCAAAACATCATGATGCAAATAAAATATAATTTAATTTTAATGCAAAAAACCCCAAAACACTTCATGTAGAAAAATGTAGATTCTTATTCTTTGTCTTTGGTCAGTGGTGGGTTTTGCTAACTAAACTGTGAGTCGCAGTGACCTTAAAGCGGTAATTATAAACATTAACTTTGCTAACGCTAAAATGCTACAACAACGATACTTATTAGTGAAATGCGAAAACGCCATTTCTATACAAAACTACAAAAAAATTGGCATTTTAGAAAAATTCAATGTAGAGGAAGCTAAGTGTGCTAAATGTTTTCAAAGTTATCAAAAATGCTAAACGTGAAATTAGCTCCAGTATTAGCAGAGCAGCAGAAGTGTGCCCACACTGCTCTACTTATCTGTATGTCTACTATACAGATCTTTGTGAAATAAGGAATAAGGGCTGTAAACTTAAAAATACTTAAATACACAATTTCTTTTTTTAACCACATTATGTGAACAGATTTGGAAATATTGCTAACAACAATTTAACAGCTTATTTTCTTCTTAAGTCTGAATATTTAAAGAAATATTAAAGTGGCAAAACAATCTAAAGACTTATCAGGATAATATAATTTAATAAGAGATCTTATAACTCATTTAGCCGTAGATTTAATTGATCACAAACTCGTTGGTGGAGCTGAATAATAATCAGTTTGGTGTCCACTTGCAGCTTAAAGTCTTGCTCCATTACGAAATTAAAGCAATAAATCCCAGCAGTGGATGTTTGATACGGAGACTGACGGCCTCCGTTTGGTAGTACCTCCACATGGCCACCAGATGGCGCCCGCCCGCAAACCTCTCAGTCAACCTGAGTTTCATACGGAAGAAAATAAATATTTGTTTGAGCTGTAAGCTGAGATAAATTGTAATGTAGCTGTTCTGTTGCAGTTTGTGTGTATATTAGTTTCTCTTTGTGTGCTGCTGCAACCTGAGACGACACACACACACACACACACACACACACACACACACACACACACATCCTTGTTAATATCCCACAGGGGGCCCGAAAGTAGCTTAGTGAGTTGTGGGGCCCACCCTTTCTAGACGTCCTGGATCTATGAAAAAAATCAGGCAAGTCCCCAAAAAAATCTTGATATTAAAAATCACTTTCAATAAACACAATTTGAAACTTTATTTTACATGTTAGTTTTTCAGTGACATGGGGGGCCCGTTTCTAACATTTAAGCTTTGCAGGGTCCACCT
>CAEGAE010031923.1:0-26247 GCA_903067095.1 Girardinus metallicus | reverse complement strand
GGTTGTAGGTTCAATTCCAGCTTCCTCCTGCCCCATGTCGATGTGCCCTTGGGCAAGGCACTTAACCCCAAATTGCCAACCGATCTGCGTATCGGTGTATGAATGTGTGAGCGAATGGGTGAATGTGACTCTAGTGTAAAGCGCTTTGAGAGGTCAAAAATGATCGGATAGAGCTATATAAGTTCAGTCCATTTACTAGTTCCAGTACTAATTTCACTTCATCTCTTGCTAGAAGTAAATTATTCTACTTTCTTATCAATAGTTAGGTCAGTTTTACTTAAAACAAACTCCTATTTCTTGCTGAAATGAGTTTTGTCTTACTTCAATTGTACTAAGAGATTAGCACTAGAAATTAGATAAGAATAGCCTGTAGCAGTCAGTGTTTTTACAGTGTAGATGGGCACTTTTTGTCATTTCTGCAGGATGAGATTTTTTTTATCTTATATGGAAAATATTAGATTCAAAGTATTTTTATGTCATCATGTCTTTTTTGCCTTTGTAAGTTGGGAAACAGACATCTAAGACTTTCTGGTCGACCCAAAGACGTAACAACTATGAAGTCTTTCTTTTTCAGACTAAAATAATCTTGTTTTCTGCTCTGTGAGAAATGGCCATCAAGTCAAGTTAAATCAAAGTTCATACAAGTTTTCTTCCTCTCCCTGGACGATCACCTGGGATTATTACACTAAACGTAACAAAGTGTCAGAAAACCAGTCCGATTGCTGTAAACATCTAATTACCATGGTGACACTCGTGCATAATTCTGTGCGATAGATGCGTTGCTGCTGCTGGAAGACCTTGCAAATGCATGAAATCTGGATTCTTTTTGCAGTATGTACACTTTTATCATAGATGCTACGTAATGCTTTAGAAATGTAACCTCTGAACATCTAGAAGGGCTTTGATTCAGAAAAAACTAAAGAAAAAAAAGCAGCCCACAGCAACTCCCAAGTACAGTTAGAACTATTGATTAATGGTGTGGTCACACCGGCCAAGTCAGTTTTGTTTGTGGAGGTGTGGATGTGTTATAGAACTCTGGTGCAGATCAAGAAGCTAATTCTGGTTCACCTAAAAACCTCTGTCTGGGTTTGGTTGAAGTGAACTCTGCTGTGTTTGACATCCATATGTGAATGTCAAGCAGGTCGGAGATCACTCCCAAAGCAGGAAGTGGACTACAGCGCAGGGCATTCTGGGTAAATACAATCAAAACAAATGAGCGAGGCTAACACTAGCAGGACGAATGGCTTGTGAGGTTTTTTTTACTAAAGAAAAGAAAAATCCTAGAACCAATAAAATCTGACATCACTTCATTTTTGTTCACATTTGTGAAGAAGTAATGTGAACTCGCTCGGTTTCTTCTTCAGAGGTTTTCATGTTTCTTTCAGCGGTTCAGCATGCAGCTCCAGCACAGGCGAGGAGGGGAAGAGGTTTTTCAAAGAGTTTGGTTTGTTTGACAAAGTGCACAACCTGAAAATGTAACAAATGTTCCAACTTTGGTTCCAATCAAACCGAGTCTACCGGACTATGAGGTGTGTCGACACCCTAAAACACTTTAAAATACAGCAAAAAATTCAGGAAAATCTAAAATGAAGGGGTAAAGCATCAAAACAGACTCGATTATTGATATTTCCTAGTGGTCCACTCGCCTCTCGGACAGTGCCTTGCTCTGGTTGTCTCTGGCAGCCTGCAGGTCTCTCTCCAGGCGTTTCTTCTCCGTTTCCAGCTTCTCAGCATCGTTGGGCTCCAGACGCTTCCGTGGGCTGGCGTACTGCAGCTCCTTCAGCAGCTCCTCCTTCTCGTTGATGAGGATGAGACGGTCCCGCTCCGGGTCAAGCAGCCCCGGCCACGCCTCGCTGTCCAGTTTGGCGATCTGCACCTCGATGCTGGCGATCCTTCAGAAAAACGGACAGTCGACATGGAGAAAATCCCTGACAGGTCAACATTTACTGATATGGATATTTGTGTTTTTAACAAAAATTAAAAAAGGCTTTTATTGTGAAATTTATTACATTCATGCTAACAGTGAATAATTTCATTCAACGTCTGGTTGGTAGTGAGATCCAATGTAAATCTTTCAGCTGCATCTAAATGAAAGATTGAAGTTTCAGATTTTAAAGCAGCTTTCAGATCAAATCCATTACCTTCTCTTTGCTTCATCGTACTTCAGGCTCAGACGAACTTTCTCTGCCAGTTTGTTGCTGCTGGTTGTAAACTGGTTCGAAAAACCAAAGAAAGAGACATAACGAACGCTCAGATTTTCTTCATACAAGGTTCTGAAACTGTGTTCATACTTTTTCAAATTTTGCCACATTGCAACAACAAGCATCTGATGTATTTTGAGGGAAAAATGATACTTACTTAATAAATACAACTCTGGAAATAGCTAGAGCTCAACATTTTAGCATATTCTTCTCAACAAAGTAGCTAAAACGCATACTTCCAATTTATTTTTAGTCTGAACAATTCTATTGAAACCCCAGACCCCAGCATGATCCTGCCACCACCAGATGTCTTCAGGCTGCTGTGGTGCAGAGTGGGTTTTCCTCTACACACAGTGTTTCAAACACAGGCCAAAAGATTCATTTACACTCAACTTTACAAAAATAAAAAATAAGCTTCTTTCAGCATCATAACTGAACCTAAATTAATAAACTTAGATATAAGTTTAAATCCCACAATTAAAAAAGTCTAGCTACTAAAATGGCCCAATTTTCTATTTTTACTTTTGAAAGGTAATTAAGTACAGGGAAGTAAAGCAACATGCTTTTCAGTAAATACTCATTTAAAAATGTTACAAAGTGGATTCAAAAATAAAATCTACAACTTTTAACTCTACAGTCATGTTTATTTTTCCACCTTTTCCATACTTAGAATTCAATTTCATTTTAGCTTTAACCAAAAATTTTAATTAGCTCTAATCATATTCTTGTGACTAAGATATCATGTAAATAGGCCCAAACAGTGAAAGGCAAATGAATTGATTTTTTGGAGGTCTAAACAAATTTGGAAATGGCTTGACAGCACGCCCCAGCAAACTTCATTTACCTTACTTTATTGTACAGTTATTAAATTCTCTACACTTGTAGAACTTCCTAAAACCAGCAATGACTGAATTTGGGATTTTGAAATCCTGATTTGTCTTACAAGTTGGAGGGGCAGAGGAACAACTCAAGCTTTGACTATGTGCTAAAAAAAGAAAATATATTAAAAAGCCAGAAACGAAAGCCACAGAAGCACAAACCTGCTTTGACAGCCTTGTTTCAATAGTTTTTGTTTCAGTTATTATCACTCCAATTGACCTTTTAATTACCTTTTGCATGCAAAACAATAAATGCTTTCGTCAAGATTTAAATCAACTAAATGAATCCTGGTAATTTGACGAAATGAGAAAAGTTTAAGAGATAGAAATACAAAGCGTAAATAGAACTATGTTTAGAGCAGGAAGTGGGGCTGACATTTTGTTCTGGCGCTAACCTCAGCTGGGAGGTCGGTTTGGGATCCGACATCGGAGTAGAGACGAGGGATGGACGTCTCAGAGTTGGCGAGCGACGGACTGCTGCCCCACAGCTCCTGCTGGGAGCCAGAATCCAGCTGGAAGCCGTCCTTCAACACGGCCAGTTTCTGAGGAAAACAGGGGAGACACACGAAGACGGGTCAGGGTGGGAGAGCAGCAGCAGCTGCAGCCAGGAGGGAGGGAACAAGGAACACATGAAGGAGTAAAAGGTGAAGAAATCACCTCACAATCCTGGTCTCAAAAAGAGGCTTTGTGTACATTCCCTCAGGCAAATTCAAGCACTTTTCAAGCATTTTCAAGGTAGGTTTTTAACTTTTCCAGCAACACACTTTATTAAGATAAAAACAATAAATTAACTAAAAGAAATACCTTAAAAAAACAACTTCAATTTAGTATTATATAATATTTATTACTGCAAATAATGTTGTGTAATGGTATTTTACATTCAAGGTAAACTAAAAAGGTAAGCTCAAATTTAACAATTTTATTTATGAAATATATATTTATTGCTTATCCTGCGTTTATTTGCTTGACGTAATCCAAGACATACAATCTGTAGGGTAATGTTTAATTTTGCTAGAATAAATAATTGTAATTTTGAATTTTAGAGTGAAGTTTTTCAGTAGATTATTCCTACCACATTAGAGCTTTCTGTGTCAGTTTTTATGATGCTCATTTTTTGCTTAAAATAACTAAAAATTATATTAAAATTAGCTATTTTTTTCAATTGACTGTCATGGCTCTGCCTCTCTAATGCCTCGTTTACGGGCCTCGGTTATCCTAATCTACCTCTGTAGGTCCAGTTTATAGCTTAGACTATAAAGCTATAAACTGACCTCTTGGCCTCACTTTCTTCTTCTTCTCCAATTTGCATTAGTTGCTGTAATTTCAACTGTTAACTTCATGTTTTCTCTCAGTTTTTCCCCTTCATAGAACATACACCTGGTCTGACGTTCTGTTTGGTTGTGGCACCTTCCTGAAGAGCGGCATTGGCGAAGATAATAACTAAATGTTCTCCCTCTGTTATTAAGTTTTTACTTTTCATTAACATTTAAACTACTCCTACATCAGTTCAAATATTTCTTTCTTGTGTCCCTGCTCTGTCTTCTCAAACGCCCAGTCGGTCGTAGTGTGGCTGCCTGTACTGAGCCAGGTTCTGCTTCTGCTGGCGGTTTCTCTTCCTGTTGGCAGAGAGTTTTTCCTCTCCACTGTCACTACATGCATGCTCAGTTCGAGGAATTGCTGTAAAGTTAAGTGACTGAATGATGGAAGTCAATGACACAATGTAATCTACCAGGTAATTTTAGGCAGAAACTTTTTTTTAACTAATTTGGATACTAAACTACTACTACACAGAAACTAATGAAGTGTTTGATAACTAGGATCAAATAGAATGCATACAAGATTGAATGCCTTAAGCTGATCTGCTTTTAACTGGAACTATATAAATAAAGTGAACTGAATATGTTTCTTTCAAACACTGTTACATCTGTCTATCTGTCAAAAATTTTTGACTATCTTGCTGATTCTAGTCTGTGAAAATCCCTCATGTTTATTAGAATAAGGATCAATAGTTTTATAAAAACAAATAGTCAAAACAAACTACGAAGACAAACTAAAGCAGCGCTAAAGACAGTTTTCTAGCTCACACTGGTGTTTCTTTTTTACTTTGCTCTTTTTCTGCAGCTGCTTCTGACATTAAATCAAGCAAAATGGAATGTTTCACAATGACTGCCACAAGCATGCTGCAGAAACACAGAGACTGACCTGCAGACTGAGTTGCCAGCTGCAGACGGCAGATCATGCATTATTGAGCGGCTCTTCTCTCGTTCTGATGCTTTCAGCCTAAAACGGCCCGTAGGAAGGAGAAGCACTTTACATCTTTGAAACGGAGCAGCCGTTGATCATCATCAACGGATCACAGAAAGTTGCCTGATGTCTCAGTTTCCTTGTAAATGTGTAAATTTAGCTTCACGTAAACCCATCAGCTGACTCCAAGTCCCATCATGCAACTTTAATCTGATCTGCAGCCATGCAGAAATGACAGCTTAACACTGCAGTGCTTCCACACGCATAAAGGAGAGCTGAGAGATATAAACTATGGATGACATCAAAATAGAGAAAGAAAAACATCTTAAAATGAATGCAAATGTATCTTCCAAATCCTTCTGCTCGAAAATCCATCAAAACCATCAGAGTGGAGCTGCAACCAGACATCATCTGAACCAGTTTGTCTTTTTGTAGTAAAACCCAGTGTTTACTGTTACACTGTGCAGGTCAGAGATTAACTAAACACAGACTGGAAACTGATCAATACTTCTCTAGCCAACTAAAATAGTTCCATATTTGCATAAAATCTTACACAGCAAAATTTCTACTGATTTAATGTGTGATTTCTTTTTAGCCACTGGACTAAAATATTTCATTTTCATGCACGTTTTGTGAGTTGTCAGCATAACCAAGATACAAAAATGTAATTTTCTTACTCTTTGACTTTTTTGTGTAATTATGAAGTTTGTTCTGCTGCTATAAGACTAGGGATTAAACAGTTAATCAACTTAATAGTGATTCATTTTTTTAAATAATCGTCAGCTAATTTAGTAATCGATTAATTATTAACTGGCATATATAGAGTGAAAAGAGGATATCTTCTGAAAGTACAACACACGCAGAGCAGTAATTAACTAAAACTGTACAACACATCTTTATATTTTGCATTTAAGATAAAAACACGTTTGTCTCTAAATACATTCTACCCAAAACTCCTCAAGTCGCAGTTTTTGCTTCACCCAGTACAAATTCACCAAAGGAATGTTATGTTGTTGCATTTTACGCACTAAAATTATTTTCTTATTTAAAAAAAATAAACTGAATTTTGTTCATGTCTTTGAATGTTTTTCTAATATTATATAAAAAAGGTTAAGATGTTAAATTAAAAATCTGTAAAATGTTTTAAAAAATCTGATTAATCGTCAGTATAATCAACAATTACTCTGTCTGAGCTTCTGAATATAATGCTGCAGCTATTCAAACTCCACAACTCAATTTTATGTCAAAGTTAACACACTGCATCATGTGTCCAAGCAGGTGTCCAGCGATTCATGTTTATTCAGTTCCCCAGGTGTGTGAAGCTGGTCTGGATTCTACTGTTTTCAGTCTGGGTTGACATCCAAGAGATACTAAAGATGAGTGTTTTCAGCCTCCACTGCAGATAACAGCAGCAGAATGAATATGAACTACTGGGACCCAAAGGAACACTTAAAACTCCTCCAGACGTAACCGCCTCTCCTTCTGACCAGGACGAGCCTCAATGCAGCACAGCACAGACAGAAAGACGAGATCTATGTTCAGCTTGCTGCAGACAGGAGGAGGTCCCTGCAGGACGACGCCCGAAATATTTAAAACTTGTTGGAATTTCAGGTCACAAAAATCCAAACATTTCACTTCATCACCGTCGGCTCGATGCTAAACCATTCCTGAGATTGTTCCAGTCATCAGCCAAACTGAGCTTCTCCCACTTTCTCTTCCATGAACTCGACGGGCGGTCAACAGAAGGACGAAGGCAAGGCATTAAAGCACCTACTGCCTCCCTGCTGCCTCAGCTAATAAGTTACTAAATCTGCTTTAGTGCTGTTCATAAAAGCACACAGAGGCAGCTTCAACCCCCTCATCTGGGAGCAGTTGCTCCGTCTTAGACGTTTTCAGCGATAAATCCCTCTGTCTTCAAACTACAGGAGCATCTACGTCACACACACCTGCAGTGTGACACAGATGCTTTAAATATTTTATTTCTCCATTTATTCTGATGAACAATTCTCATCAGCCTGATCTGACCATGCTGAAATCTCCAGTATATAAGCGTTCACATGAGTACCACAACCAGGCCTGAACACATCTGAGTTAAACTGATGGGGGAGAAGAAAGAAGTACTGTTGTCATGGAGATTTGATGTCAACCCTTATTGCAGAGGATACTAAAAGTGAAAAAGCCTCCTATGCCCACTGTTAAGCATGACGGAGGACCTGTGATGAACAGCTAATGGCTTAATCCCAGACAGCTGGAAATCAACTGAAAGAGCCGTCCACACTTATTTACACCTCTGCTGAAGATGGATTTAAAACGGCCAATAATAAATTAAACTTTCATTAAAGTCATATAATATTAAACAACATATAATAGTGAGTGTAGTGGTGGGCACCACAAATTAAAAAGTTAGTTACGTTAACCCTAAAGCACTATTGAGAAATACTAGTTACACTAATGCTAAAACTAACGCTAAAGCTAACTACTTTCTGTTAAAACTACAGGGATCGATGCGTTCTGGATACAGAACATGATTTGCTGCAGTGAATCCCAGGTGAAGAACAGAGAAAAAAGAACTTCTTACTCAGTCTTCAGCCACTTCAAAATAAAAGCATGAATATAAACATCTAACCACTTGAAGACTTCTTAACAGTCGACAACAAAAACTTCAAGACAGATGTTGAAATTTATCCAACGGAAAGCTTATAAAACAAATGAGTAAATAAGCACTTTAGAATTTAATCTGGAAAAAAAAAAGTATTTAGGGGAAGCTAAGCCTGCTGAACATTTTCCAAGTCTGCAAAAAATGCTAAAGGGTTAAATAAAAACTTTGCTCCACTACTAGTGTATTAGGAGAAGTGAGTCCATCACTGATTGGGTGAAAACAATCACAAGTTAATAAACAAGTACTTTTTTTACCAAACTTACAGGAGATACAGTTACTGACTCAAAGAGAAAAGCACTTTTTATTTCATACTCTGTTATGAAATAAATCTCTGATGGATCCAAATGATCCATCAGAGATAAAACCTAATGTTTCTATAGTACTTAGGAGTGAGCTGTAGAAAAGAGCAAATCCTGGACTCCAGATATTCACCAGATCTATAATATATAATGCTTTCAAGCATTGTAAAAGCACAAAACCCAAAAACAGCATGGCTTGTTTTTAGGTTTTGTGTAAATCAACAAGTGTAATCGAGACGATTTTAACTTTAAATTGTTTCCTTTGTTCCTCCATTCTGGACTCATGCTTCAGAAAGGAGGACAAAAAGAAACAGGTTTCCACATGTTTGCTCATACTTAGAGAACCTTGGTGTTTGGGAACACAATATTTGAGCTCACAAAAATAAACAATGGCTTTACGAGGGAAAATAGGACACAGCACACCTTCCTTATCTGGCTCCAGCAGGAAAAGGTAAAGCTAACTCTGTGTTAAACCGACTCTAATGCAAACAAAAAGGTGTCATCCTGCTGTTTCTGTATTTGTGTTCACTCAGGCTTCAAGTCGATCTTACCTGCATGAGCTCCTGCTTCTCCTTCTCTCCGGAGCTGATGGCGTCTCGAATGGAGCGGACCTCGTTGAGGATGGCCTGCGCATCCTGCAGCTTGTAGCCGGATGGGCTGTTGGATACTTTCTGGTTAATCCTGGAGGACAGGAAGAAGAAGAACATTAAACAAAACCATCTACATTCATGTCAATGATGCAAATCTAAATATGGATGTAAAGGGTCACTTTGTGCTATATATTATGTAATTAATCAAGAATCTCTCCCTACTCTTCAGTTTGGGTTATTTGTTATAGTTTTGTCTTTTATCTTGACTGCATTCTGGGGAACATCAATAAAAATAAAGTTTAAAAAACAAAACAAAAAAAGTGATTATGCTGTAAAATGAACTCCAAACTGCACTCAGAGTCAGCTCAGAAAGACCGAGAACTTTATGACATATATATATATATAACGCTATTGGTCATAGCTTGTGATTTTTCTGTGCTTCAGCTTTGTATTTGTTTTATTGTTTATGTTGGAGTAAACAATCATCTGAGAAAACTGCAGGAGCAGCAGCTGCTACGTAAAGCTCAACATAAACAAGTCATGCGTTCATCTGAATAACCGGCATTTCCACATTCTTCCCGAGAAGGACGAGGGGAGGGAGTTTTGGGCTGAATGAGAGACACAGCAAGAGAGAAAACAAAAAAAAAGAGAAAGAATGAGGAAGTGAAGGAGGAGGTACTGGTCTGTAACAGGGAACAACTAATCCCCTTAAAGTCGTCCTCAAACATGGACTGAAAGCTGCACGAGTCACATTTTCATTTACGTGACTCATTTTTTTTGACTTTGACCACATATCTACAGTTTTTAAAAGCACATTCCAATTTCTCTTTTAATTGGAAGTATTGTAAAAGAAACTTTAATATGGGGATTTTATTCCCTTTTTTTCCCAGAAGTCACGTCTCTCACGTCTCTCGCTCTCTGTTGACGTTCCACTTCTTCAAATGGCGATTGGTCACCGAATGCAGTCTGACGCTGCAACGGGAGAGGAAAGCCGTGCAGGAATGCCATCCGACCGCTGCTCTTTAATCCTCCTGACACGCTCACTGTGGTGCAGGAGGCAAGGCAAACAGTGCAGCATTCCTTCTCAATTCAGCGTCCAAGCAGCACCCAAAAGGAAAGGCTCCACTGCTTTCAGAGCTGCTGCAGTCGGAGACCGTAAAGCCGAGGTGTTTCCTCTCCAAACCGCATTCCTGAGCTGCGGCTCTGCTCAGGTGTTTATGGAGGCGTTATAATGTTTAATGGTTGGATGGAATGTGAGATAACCCAGGAGCAATAACTGGGGAGATAAGCAGCAGTTCACCTGAATTGGCTCGTCGACATTTTCACACCTATTTTAAGGTCCGTCAACACGTGCCGGTTCAAACTTCAACAAGTGAAAGTTTTTCCATTTTGTCTCTTCAGTCCCATTCATGGGACAGAAATCCTACCGTTTAGACTAAGGATGTTTCTAATACAGTCTTTCCTTGCGGAGAAAAAGACTCAGAGAGCAAACTTCACAGTAGTGAAAGTATTCCACAGCCAGCGCCGGATCTAGACCACTAAGGGCCCTGGGCTGGAGTCAGTTTCAGTGCCTTATCACCAGGCCTGTCACACTAACACATTTTACTGGACAATAAATTCTCCCAGAAACAATCATTTTGAGACCATTTTCAGCTCCTATAATAATAGTAATATTGGCTTGTCAATGCAAATATGGCCACTCAAAGATAAAAAAAAAACTTTCATTTCTAAAAAAAAATGTATTACTGGAACTGTAAAACATTTAATTTTAAATGTAAAAACTGAAACAAAATAATTAAAATGGATTAAGAAGGCTCAGAAAACTAAATTGCATAAAAAAATAAGCCTTACCTTTGACATGGAAAACAGGCAAAAGTGTTACTACTTCATACTGTGTATCAAATGTTGGCAGCGTTTCTGAAAATGCTGGATTTTCAATTATATTGAAGGGGAGTATCTCTGTTTTGAAAATGATCGTGTTTATTTTAATTTACCAAGCAAATAACTGATTTATTGCTTATTTGACAGACTTACCTATCGCAGAAAAAAAAGTATCTTATTCATGCAAATTACAGAACATTAACAGGTAGACCAACATATCTGTAAGTTTGAACTGATGAACAGTCGTTTCAAAATGTCTGAAGGCCTTTTTTTCCCCAAGTCTGAACACTCCAGTTAGCAATTAATCTATTACGTAATTAGTTCACGATTATTTCCATAATTGATTAATCATGAGCAATCCGATTAATTGTGTTAGCCTCACAAAAGTTTTGAAAAATTTGACTTGTTTATAAAAACCATTCCAACTTGTAAAATACTTGAATTCTTTTCTAGTTTTACATATCTTGCTTCAAAAACATCTGTCAACTGTAGAGCCGTAATAACACTTACTGTATGAGCGTCTCGAAGCCTTGCTCTTTGTACTGCAGCTCCTGCTTCATACAGGCCAAGTCCCGCTTCAGCTTGTTCACCTGACACAGAACAAACCCGCCAGAGATGGAAACACCTTCTACTTTAGTCACAACAATCCCTGCTCACATCAACCTTTCTATCAAAGTCATTTATTCCTCATGTGGCCGATTTAAACTGTTCTCAAACCAACAATGATCTATTTCCAGACTCTCCAGTATGAGGATTTGATGATCAATCTATGCAGACAGAAGCTCTCCAAATGTAAATGTGAGTTCAAGAACACGACGCAGTGTCTCTTACTCGACTTTTGGCTGTGGCAATTTCCGCTTTGAGAATATCTGGGTCGTATTTGCTGGATGAGGACGACCTGGAATTTACTGCAAGAAGAAAGGAAACAAGTTGAAAAGATATACTGTACTTACTGTTTATGTTACTAAATAATAGCATGAATGAATTATTTACAATAACATTCAACAGTAAAGAAAAAATGAAAGAATGGAAAAAGAAAAAAGTACATAAATAATTACATAAATAAATACAAATAAATGAGTAATAGACATGACAAATAAGAAGTAAAAATAGGGGAAAGAACAAAAGAAATCATTTGAAATATATACGTATCTATAATATAAATAAAATGTTTAAAAATTATTTAAAAAAAACTAAATAAGTGACAAAACACAAACATTTTATACAAAAGTAGCCAAATAAATCCTACATGGACAAGTTTAAAAAACAGAAAATGAAAGCAAATAAATTATTGCTCTGATCAAGTAAATGTTAATTCTGAGGCTAACTTTTTTTCAAAAAACATCAACTGCTGTTCTGATGCTAATTTCAACACAGCAACTGGCCCACAAACTGTAACTAGAGCTCCAACAGACATTTACTTCAATAATTGATTAATCACAATTAATTACGATTAATTGTTTCAGCCCTACTGAAAACCAAACCGTCCGATTCTCCTTCCACCTCTCCTCCTCACAGGAGACACCTGAAGCTAAGCTGATGTTGGACTCTGACTCACGGCTCGTCTGTGACGTGGACTTGTCCCTCCAGGCGTCGTTGAGCTGCCGGTACTCCTGCTGCGCCAGCTGCAGCCGCTGCTCCTTCACCTGGTAGATCTCCTTCTGCGCGCTGAGCGCATCCCGGGCCACAGCCAGGTAGTCTCGGAGCATGGCCTCCTGCTCCCGCTGCCACTGGGCCCGCGGGTCCTCCAGCTGGGTCCGCTCTGAGGGCAAATCAGGTAAAACGGTTCACACCTGTCTGGTTCAGGTGAAACAGGTGTTCAAGGTGCCAGAACGCCGACTCACTGGTGTTGTGGTCGACATAGTACGCTCCGATGACGGGGTCGTAAGCTTCCTCCCAGCCCACCGGCAGCTCATCTCCGATGCAGTCAGCGAACGTCAGAGGCTTTGTCTGCCTGAAAACAAACAGATTCAGAACTTTAATGACATGACAGGAAAACTCGGATGCATTCTCTCAGTGCTTTCTCCTTTACTCACCAATCCATCCCAGACTGTTTGGGATGGATCTAAGCCTGAAACAATTAATTGGTTTAATCGGGATGAATTGCCAATTCATTTAGAAATTAATTAATCATTAAGTGGGGTATGCAGTCTCTTAAAAAGGGCATTTTCTTAAGAATACAACACGCTCAGGAGAAGTAATTAAGCCAAAACGGTACAAAAAATTTATACTTTTTAACACTGCAATGATTAATCGCATTAATCAAGATAAAAAATAAAAAAAAAACTTTTTTGTCTATAAATACTTTCTACAAAATACTCAAGTGGCATAGCTCCAGCTACTTCAAATTCTTTAAAAGAAATCCCACATCAAGCACCTTTTGCAATCCAGTTATTAATTTGTTAATTCAAAAAATAATCACCAGATCAGCCCTAGACTGTGTTGATGTTCAGTCAAGCAGAAAGGGTTGAGATCTTCACATGCTGATCTTAGAAGTATTTTTAATCTGCAGATGCGTCTTTTGCTACAAGTAATCAAGCGTGCTCTAAAAGAAGCGCTAAGTTAGGGCATTTGAAGTAAAAAACTGTTTAGAACCTGATTACAAAGAGGAAATGATTTATGTTATTTGCATTTTTTATGTATTTCTAATACTGAGTAAAACGGCTTAAGTGAAAAATCTGCAGAATGTGGGGAGTTTTTTCATCCTATTAATCGATTAATCATCAAAATAATCAATAACTAAAACAATCTTTAGCTGCAACCCTGATTCTTATATGCTTTTTAAAAGTAGTGCAACCAATCTATCTGTCAACACAAATTAACAAGACAATTATTGGCACTGGGCTGCACAGTGGCGCAGTTGGTAGAGCTGTTGCCTTGCAGCAAAAAGGTTCTGGGTTCGATTCCCAGCCCAGGATCTTTCTGCACAGAGTTTGCATGTTCTCCCTGTGCATGCGTGGGTTCTCTCCAGGTACTCTGGGTTCCTCCCACCAAAAACATGACTGTCAGGTCAGGTGTGAGTGTGTGTGTGCATGGTTGTGTGTCCTGTCTGTCTTTGTGTTGCCTGGTGACAGACTGGTGACTTGTCCAGATAGACACCAGCAACCCTCCTGACCCCACTGGGGACAAGAGTGTTAGAAAATGGATGGATGGTGCCAGGTTTAATTTATAAAAGGATTCGTGTTTTTTTTTTTTTTTTTGAAGCATTCTGATTGGCTGGCATGTTTAAAACAACGCTCGGGTATATTTGTGTGGGTTCATGTAAATAAAATCTTTTCTAGTTTATTTTTATAAAGCATTTACTACATGTGTACAAAGCCTCAAGCACATTCCCTCCACGCTTTCCGTCTCTTATTCCCCAAACCACCACAAATTGTTCAGATCTGGTATCAATTGAGGACGGATCTTAAACCAAGCAGCTCCTGTATGCTGTTGACACGATTCATCCATCCAAAAAAAGCCACAAATTACCCTTCTATTCTCAGGAGTTGAGATTTTTCTGGTTAATTAACAGAAATCTGAGACATATGAAAACAACAGAAGCAGCAGTGGTGTTGAACTAAAAGTCTGAGTCAAATGAAACACGTGTCTCAGGCTAACTGTGTCTGCGAGGAGAGGATTCTGGGGGCAGGGGGATCCAGCCTCTGTTGTTCCTCTAAGTCCTCCATTCACCTCTGAGGGGGGAGGTGGAAGGAGAAAAAGGGGTGAGGCTAAAGTGGGGGACCCATCTGATGGGACACAATAGGAGGAAACTGGCCCCTGGAATTCCACAAGTGATGCTGACGTATTGCCTGGAGGTTTCCATGGCAACCCCTGATACTACTGCACCGCAATGCTGAAATTCACCAGAACTGATGGAGATAAAAAGCAACAGCTTCATGTTAAAACTCAAATCACCACTGTATATTAATAATAGGTCTGGAGCTAACAATTCTTTTAGTAATTAAGGATTATTAATCAAATCGATTAATTTGATTTTTAAAAATAGGCACATTCTGTAGGTTTTGTCATTTAACCACTCAAGCCTTTTTTATATATTAGAAATGCATTAAAAGATGCGAGTAAGCAAATAATTGAAATACAATAATTTTTTTATTGACTAAAATGCAATAATATAACATTCCTTTAGTGAATTTGAACCAAGTGAAGCTAAAACCAGGCCAGTTGACGAGTTTTGGGAAAAACAAGTTATTTTTATATTAAAAGCAAAATGCATAATATTTTGTACAGTTCTGCCTTAAATACTGTTCTGAGTATGTTGGTTTTTTTCAGAAAATTGTCTTCTTTTGAGTCTGTATAAGCCAGTCAACAATTAATCGATTACTAAGTTCATTGATAACCATTTCAATAATTAACCCTCTAAGACAGTTGTTTGGGGTTAGTTTCTTCCAGATTTGCTCATCAAGATGCTGACATTGACAGGTTCATGTTGGTAAAGCAGCTCATGCTCAGTCAGATCACTGGTTCAGTCAGATTAGCAGAGCTTGGCGTCATCCAGGACATGTTTCTGTGAAATATCTCTTCTTCCCGGAGAGCTGTTAGCATGTCATGGTACTCCAACAACATTGTAAAACAATTATAAAATGTACTTTTCTAATCCTGGATTCACTTGCTGTGATTTTTTACTTTTGTTATGCATGTTCTATCTGAATCTATAAAAGTTAAACAAACGACAGCATTTTAAATGGTTGTTTCTTCCTTTTCAAAAGGTTTTTTGCCACTAAGCGTCTCCAGAACCAGACATGGGGAAGCAGCATTCAGTTTCTATGCTGCTCTAATCTGGGAGGAAGAACTGCAAAGATGCCGAAACACTGAGTTCCTTTAAATGAAGACTAAAAACTCACCTTTTGAAAAAAATTACTATTTTATGAACAACATAGTTATAGCTTCTTGACAGAATTACCACCAAACTACCTCTTTACCTACTAGAACTTTTCATGCTGCATTAATTAAATATTACAAACCTAGAAATCCTGAATGCATCATACCATCCATAAATATCATATCATAATTACTTCACTTATTGTGTCCAGGCAGTTTTTTGCGATACACATATTGCATACAGTGATGTTGCAATACAGAGAAATTAGCAGTTTACATTATGAAACACTTCCTGCTTTTCCAGAATTTTCAGTCCTTTCTGGTTCATTTTAAAGTAGAAAAATAAAATATGAATTTACAACTGATTTTTCCAACAGTTAAAACACGGAACAAACAAAGGAAAACATGGTGTTGGCCAAGCTTTTCAACAAAAGAGACAAGGCAGCTAATCAGAGACGATAAATAGAGGATGATGTTGGTAGAAACACTTTGAGCGACTGGAGAGGAGCTACAATGGAATGGTGGATGCGAGCATATCCTTGTGCTAGGATGGCCTAGACAAAGTCCAGACCCAAATCCAGTCAAGAATCTCTTCACAAATTCTAAAGAGTAGTAAAGAAGTTCAGGTTCAAATGTGCAAAGCTAGTAGAGATGAAATGACTCCAATGCACACCACACTTTTCAGATTGTAATTTGTGATCTATTTTTCCAGTCATTTATACTTTCACTTCCTCTTAGACATAACACATTACTCTTTTCTGGTCTGCCATGTAAAAATCTCAATGAAATACATTAAAGAGTGCACTTTAAAAAAAAGTACTAAGATGAATTAATTTGCAAAGAACTTCCCTTAAACTGCTGAGAAGGTTTCATCTCATATTTTCAGCTTTTTTGCTTCAAACTGGCTGTTTTTCTGAAGCTGAACTGGTTTTAGCATTCTTTAGCATTTGTGGACACTGAATACCAAGAGGAAAAGTTGATTAACTGACAACTTCTGTGACATTTTGTCAGCAAAAAGAAAAAAGAAAATCAACTTGCAGGAAACCTGGAGGGGTTTTATTTCTGTCTATAAATAAACCTCTGCCTCCCAGGTGTTCCCCGGCTCGGCTCCACGATGCAAACCGCTCCAGTAAAAACACCCAGGGAGGTGAGCCGCATAGCTGAGCGGTGATTCAGCCCAAATACCTTGGAGTCGCAGCTGCTTCAAACCGCATTTCACAGCAGCTCAAGGTCCAACTGTAAAACATTCACACAAACAAACACTCACGGGACAATCCGGCATGAATAACTGGCATTGGGATGGTGAAAGCAACAACCTGCCACAGCCTTTCTGCTGAGTCTTATCTGACCGCCGGCATTCCTGTCGCCTGACGACAGCCCTGCAGCGGATGATGCCGCTCTCACAGGAATTTATAACCAGGTTTAATTCGTCTCTGTAATGTTCAGCGGAGTTCTCAGTATGCAGAGTGAGCTGCAAAAAGGGTTTCAATCATTAATGAAAGGTGGATTTGTTTTCAGAGGGCAAACGTTTGATGGGAAGAATAATAAAAGAAGTGAGAAAAGCTCTCTCAGTTTAGAGAGCTGCAGGTATTCAAATGAAGGCCATCAGATATCTGCAGCGTGTTCCTCCTCTTTTCACAGCCGCGTCTGGGACAAAAGCCGGGCGGTCCGTCTTCATTCCTGAGAGAGGACAGTGATGGGAGGGTTTTCAGCCGACTGCCACAGGGAATTCAAACCATCCCGTCATTCAGCTGGCTCCATCTTCTCAAAACTTCATGTCTTTATTCCCTTCAGAAATATGGAAAGTTCGGCTGAGGTAGAAACCAGAGCAAACAGAAAGGGGATTCCTAACATTTCCAAATGAGTCTTGAACAACGGCGGGGGTTTTTCTCTCCCTTTACAAGTGAACAAAAAACTGGTCTAACATGTTGCATTTTTCCAGTAAGCACAGCTAAGTCTACCAGAGGAAAATATTCCAGCAATCTGAGCTGATGTTGCTTCTTCTTCATTCCAGGGCAGTGAGACTGTGACTCAAAATATCACATTTGAGCCGTGTGAAAAACTAAGTCATGATCTTACAGAAAACTCTGGATCACTAGTCTGGACCACAGATTATTACTGGTATCGTAATATCAGAGTGGGAAATACCTGAAGGCAGAGCTGGGCGATCTGGATAAAAATAAAATACCTGATATTTTTTCTACCAGATCCATTTTTTTCTAAAAAAGAAGTTATAAATGAAACAGCTTTTATTTCAGTCATCCTTTCTGTGAGTTGTATGACAAAGTGTTTGGGCCACACTACAAGAATTTTTGTTTAATTACGAGAATACAGTCATATTAGTAGACTAAAGACGCAATTTTACCACAAAAAATATTAAAATTATGAAGAAAAAGTCATTTTAATGAGAAAAAGCTTCGACGGAAGAGATCTGACATGACCAGTCCATGTAGTTCATTCTTAGATCATTTCAATGTCCTGCAACTGATGATAATAACATGACTAAGTATTTCTAGTAGGTATTAAGGATTATCTGTCAAAGTAATATCAAAGTATATATTTACAAGATGCTCATTTTAAATTTCTATTTTTCCCATTCAGCAGCTCTCATTAAATTAATGCTTTATTCTCATCAAATTACAACTCTTTTCAGGTAATATGAGTTTATTCTCATATTTTGACAATTGTCGCACAACTGTATTCTTAGAATATCATGACATTGTTGTCATAATTTAAATGAATAAAACTTGACCTGGGCCCAACATTCCATCATAGCGTTGTCCTGAATTCAGAGTCTAACTAAATACAAGCTGCAAAACTTGCTTCTGAAACAAGATGGCGGCTCTGGGCTTGCTGACATCCCACTAAATTATGGGAACCAAAGGAGAGCACTGATAAAAAATAAATAAATAAGTTAAAAAAAGTACAGATGTTTCAAAAATTAAATCTTAAGAAACAGAGAATTCAATCAATCAAGAAAATCACCTTATGGCCCAGGCATTGTTGAGCTGGGTGACATTGTGATTTCCTTTATCTCCACCTCACTGATGTTCCAGTTGCATGTTTTAGTTCCCATAATCTCCTCAATAACACATCTGTACATTGTTGTGGAAATCTTCTGCAAGGTGCAGATATTTAATATGATTTTCACCTCGTTGCAGTTCTTGTTTGATTGCTCCTTTTGCGCGCTGCAGATTTAACCTGCATCCTCTGTTTACACTAAATAGGAGTAAACACAGAGTCTTCAGCCAAGAAAATAACCCTTATTGTTTTTGAAATGCAACAGCTCCAAACATGGTAATATTTTCTATAACCTGCTTTCATCGGTCGAGTAAGTATTTTCACAACACCTGAGCTGCTGTAGCAGTGCTTTGTTAAAGCACTCAGTGCAGGACGAGATAAATCTGATACGGGCATCCGCAACGCAGACAGCTGCAGAGTACATATGCAAACAAGATCAATCAGAAATTAATAGTCAATTGATAAATTAGAGCAAAGAATAAATGCGCAAAAATAATAAATCAGCCCGCCGCAGCAGCAGCTAACAGTTTGCAGGGCCTCACGCTGCACTTTGACCCTGTGCACCTTGGCAGGCAGTGAAAGGGATTTCACATGAATCGAGCTTTCTGGTCGGTGAGGCCGCACACTGCTCGCTCCTTGGCGTTGTGTGTTTCAGGAATGCATGTTTGTTTCTCTGTCGGAGGTTTTTACCCTCCACTGTGTTTGAGCTGGAAACATGGAGCTGAACGAGGAAAAACCTGAATCCGACCCGATGTCGCTTTACTGAACTAAACACAGACAGACAGAGAGTGGTGGTTCAACATGACAAACAAGCAACAGAAACTCTGGCATCACACAACAGCTGCTCAGTTTTCCTGCTTCTAAGACTTATATAAATAAAAATCTTAAAGATTTGACTAGCGTATTATGTGCAGCATTAGTTGAAATTCAATTCAGTTCAACATTTTTAAAGTTAAAATATGTCTGAAGTTGACATAAAATTTTAAAATGTCTCTAGGTAATTATGTGATATTGGAAAACATTATTACCAATACATTAACCCCAACTTAAATAGTCAAACATTACAAAAAACTTCAAAAAAGCAATCAATGCCCAGCCTGGCGGAGGGGGAAGTATAGCCTGGTGGCCCGCCAGGCTTATAACACAGAGGGGAGCTTTGTAACCTCACGAGGAAAATAAATATTGTTGTAATTCATATTGTCAAAGGTTCAAGAAGTTATTTACAGAACTCCTGTAGACGTCTGTATTACAGTGGTTGTGAAGAAATCTCTAACTGAAGAAACTCTGTTTTAAATGACACCGTGTTTCGGTTTATGAAGAATCTTCTTCTCCAGAGGTTCCAGTCATCCCCAGAACAGAACCAGAAACGGACTTCTTTTCAGGTTGTTGAGCATTTTTAGGTCTGATGCGATAATGGAAGAAGAAAGTGTGCTCTCCAAATCAGACTTATTGAAGATCTTGCTACAAACAATCACACATAATTACCTAAGGGTGCATTCACACCAGCCCTGTTTAGTCCGCTTTAATCAAACTTTAGTTTGTTTGTCTTGAAAGTCTGGTTTGTTTGTGAAGGTGTGAATGTGCAATCAAACTTTGATGCAAACCAATAAAGTGAACTCTGAGCAGCCTAAAACCTAGATCTCGGCTCAGTTGAAGTGAACTCTGTTGTGGTTTGAATGCATATGTGAATGCGAGACGGACCGGACACAGCTCCAAAAGCAGGAAGCAGACTGCAAGGCATTTTGGGTAAATACAACCAAAGCAAAAGCATGTGTCTTCCACTAGATGGAGAAATTGCACGTAGTCTTTTCCCAAACGCAAAAGAGAAATCCTACAACCACTAAAAACGTAAGGCCACCTAATTTTTTTTTTACATTTTGTGACGAAGGACGTTGCACTGATGTCTTCTGCAGGGATGTATCATTTCTGTCTTCGGTTACCGGTGTAGCACAACCACAGGAGATGGGGGTAACAGGTTGTTCAAAAGGTTTGGGTTGTTTGACACAGTCCAGCCTACAAGCAAATTGCACTAGTTGAAAAGGGTCCTCAATCAAACCGATTCTAACAGATCATCAGGTGTGAAAACACCCTAAGCTTCTTCAAGAAGTCCTGTGAGCTACGTCTCTTCTAGTAGCTTCACTATTGCATCTCCAGTATAGTCTGTTATGCAGGCAAACAGAAATGCTCCATTTCCCTGAACGGTACCATTTTCCTGTTTTCTACAACATATACCCTGATTCCGACTTTTTTCTGCCATGGACTACCACACAAACCAGAGGGGTATGTGCTGGAACTTCATTGATCGAGGTTTGGAACCAACAGAAAAAGAAGTCAAAAGAATATATCCAAGTTCCATCAGAAGCATGTGTCCCTAACTGACCATTCCTGCACCAATCATCAGAGGCAGCTCCATTCTAAAACTTATAACATGACTTAAAAGAATGTTGTTGGTTTCTGGTGGATTTTTGAACAGTAGCTGCCACTCTTTATAATAAAACAACAAAATATAGATACCTAAATGCTCACACAAACTAAACAAACCCAGAACAAGCTAAAACCACTTCTCTGTAAGGAAGATGGAATCATGATTATTGCAGAGACGACTCTCCACAGCAGACTTAAAAACAAACAAGGCAAAACGCCTGCAGTGACAGAGGGATAAAATCTTATCTTTGAATAAATCATTACATGATAAAGGCAGAAATCAGCTTACAGTTCTTCAGAATTCCAGACATAAGCCATTAAAGGGATTCGATGCCAAAGTCTGCAGGGGTCTTAAGTAACCAGTCAAGTTGGGGGGGAAAGAAGAAATTGTGGTTAAAGCAAAACCAGTAGGAAAAAAAATGTGTCTCAACCTCAACAGGAAGGACAAAGATCTCTGTTGTTCAGCCTCCAGCTCTAATAAAACTCAGTTACAAAAAAATCAGATGAGTTTTCACTAAATTTGACAAATCTGTAAAATGACCAGCAAAACAACAAATAAAACATTATGTTTCACCAAAACCAGTAATAATGCGACTTTCTGTTAACTATCCAGAAAGCAAGACAAAGTCCCCCCATGAAGGCAGTCCTCAGCTTTTGACACAATCTCTGACTCTGGAATCAGCACAAAATGCCTAATGTGTTGGAAAAGCGACGCTCCTGTGCCATAGCACACGGCTCCATTTAAACTTGCAGTAATGTTTAGCACAGGGGTGCCAAAAGTGGGTCCTGGAGGGCCGGCATCCTGCATGTTATAGTTCTCTCCCTGGTGGTAATAACAACCTCCTCAGCAAGTCAAGGTTCTCTTTAGGCCTCTAATGAACCATCATTTGATCCAGGTGCGTTAAACCAGGGAGAGAACTAAAACATGCAGGATGCCCTGGAGGACCCACTTTGGGAACCCTGGTTTAGCATAACTCCATGACTATTTGTGATGGTAGAACATTTTCCTAGAGACCCTAAGCTGCAGTGCTACTCTCTCACCATGCAGATATTTTTAGTAGCCATTTCCCGACTTACAAAAACCAACACGCATCTGCCTTACTTAAACAGGATGTTCTCCTGTCTTTCCCATTTTGATGAGTGTCAATTAATTATGGGCCTTTACTGTCTCATTTTGTTATTAATTAAAAGGTTGTAGACATTTTGATCAACTCAGAGAATTAGCATGCAAATTGTGAAAATACCTCAGTCATTTATTTTATACAAGTTATTAGGAATGCTAATAAATATGGCAAAATTTAAAAATGATCATTTCATAATGAGATTTTTTTTATCCAATGGATAAATAAAAGATCCAGATCTTACTTCAGTTATTCTTTCATGCATCTTTACAAGAGATTCTGAATAGGGATGCACTGATAGGAAAGTTTGGGCTCACACCAATATCACTTATTAATAATACAAAACTGACCAATATTGTGGTGTTGAACAACAGTTTCAACACCAACATTACAGCAACAAGATGGAAATAAAGTCTTTTTATATCACCCAGTTTTTCTTATTAGGCCAATAATGATGTGTTAAGAAAGATAACAAACACAGGCTAATAATACTGATCTTTATGCCGATATATCATACAACACACAAATAAATCCCTAGAACTGATAACTGTGGAAGGAGGTGCAATTAAACTTTCATAAAGCCAACATTTATTTTTAGAAGCAGCTTTCAACTGTTGTATTGCCTTCAAGTTTCCCAGACTTGATCATTTCTTTTACATTCAGTCTGATCTGACCAAAACAATTATCTGTATTTTAACAACACCAAGAAATATTAGTTCCTCTACAGCACAAACTATTTTTATTTAGCATGTCCCAACAGCCTCTGATTTTGCAGCCACTCCTCTGAATACTTTGTCCCAGTTACGTTATGTTTGCATCCTGATTCAGACAGAAGACGTCCCTATCAGCGTTCAGTTCTTTGATTATGCGCTCTTCAATGAAATGTGGAGAGCAGAAAAGTGACTGGATAAAAACCAACAGCAGGGTCGAGCTCAGCAGGAAACAAATGGTGTTTTCTTAACGGAGCCACAGAATCCCATGAACTTGAGAAAAGTAAATGTCAAACATCTCTGTTAAAGTCCAAACTGCAGGAATTGAAGGACAAAAGTCAACATCAAATCAATAAAAAAAAACTATAAAATAAGTTCTTGACAGACTTTTGTTGCCTGATATTTACATTTTTTTGTTAACATTTTTAATTCAAACTCGTACCAAAGTGAACGTGTTGGTATCCAGACCCAATGAGAAAATATGTTGCAGAAGCAGGAAAATGGAGGTGAGAAAACACACAAGAGAAATGCAATTTTCTACTAACTGGTTGCACATTTAATTTTAATTCAAAGTGTGAATCAGGCTCCTTAAGAATAACATATGTCTCCCCCTTCTTGTTTAAAATTTGTGGGAAGAAAAAAAAAATTGCCTTTGTTCTTGAAAAATATTGTAATTCTTAAAGAGTAATTAAAACCTTGGAAGTTATAAAAAAAACATCCAGCTCATAAAGTGTCAACTTTAACTATTTTGGTTAGAAACTGTTTGTATTATTTTTTGCCACTTTGCGTCTCCATCATCAGCATTTGCTATCCCCTTTTTCTGTCATTTCTATCCCTGTTTTTGCAGTAAATTTACAATTTTTTCAGGCTTCGTTCACACCATCTTCCATCTCTGCCTCAGTTGTATTAAAGCTATTCTAATTTCACATCAATTTTAAACCTGCAATTCAGGCTGTTGTATGTGTTTTGGTTTATTTATGATCCCTTCCACTTTATTTTGCTCCAATTTTGATTAAATACACTGGTTTATCAATTCAGTAAAAAAAAAAAATTGGAATAAATTGACTCTGTGTGTCAGGCTGCTGGTACAAATATTCACATTCTTTGAGCTTTCTTCACATGTTGTCACGTTTCAATAAATCATTCATTGTCGTCTGTTAGTATTTTATGTAACAGTCAAAACAAAGTTGTTCTTTGTGTTCAAATTGGCTGGAGAGCCACAGAATCTCATGAACTTTGATTAGGCCATATAATCATATATTACAATCACATAAAATTTCAATTAAATATATTGCAATTTGCGGCTGCAACGGGATTAATAGAAAACTGAACTGGAAATGGGTGACAAACTTAAAATCTCTCCATGAAGTTTGAGGACTACTGAACAGGATCGTTAATTAGGAGAGCATTATAGGAGAAAGAAGGTTTGGGATTAACAGAATTAGGTCGTTTTCTGTGACCTTATCAGGGCCTTAGGGCCATCTGTCAGAGGTCAAAGGTCAGAAACACCTGTCCTACCTGTCTCTAGGGTCGATCCAGCTGGTGGACTGTTCAATGTGGTTGATGTAGTAAATTTTCCCATCAAAGTCTTTGGCTTCCTCCCAACCGTGCGGTAGTGGCAACTCCTTCCTCGGCATGTCAGGCGAGTCTCCATGTAATGAACTCTTCTCTAGGCAGAATCATAAGGAAGGGACACCATCGCTTTTCTCTGTCATCACCACCATCAGCATCATCATCAACAACAACAAAAAAACTGATCTTTACTTCCAAATCAGCAGGCCTGCTGCGGTTCGGATTATGCCATAATCCAGAATAATAATCCACAGAAAGAGAACCTTAAAAATGAGAAGGATTTCAGAGGATGGAAATGGTCCAGGAGGCTGCACTTGCTCACCAGATCATCAGCATCCGTCATTAAAGAAAATAAAATGCTTAAATTAATCCTTCACGGTTTTCCGGTGTGGTTTCAAACGTGTCGGGAAACTTTCAGGCGGTCTGGTGGGAACTTTTTTCAGGTTAACTCCAATTACCCACGGTCCACAGAACACGCTCTTTTAACGACCACAAAACCGCCGTTTGAGCCACAGAAACCAAACAAACACGCGGATAAAACCACCACCGGGAAGGTAACGTCTCCGGAGCCTTGGTGTCTGCCGCCGCAAACGGTTCGGGCTGCGGATGGAGTTACTGAAAATTCCCCCTCACGGAGCTCCGGGGTTCTCCTCACCAGCAGGCCACCATGTTGATCAGCGGTAACCGAGGCTAGCAACCAGCCAGCGGAGGAGGAGGGGTGGGGGGACAGATACTCCGAGCCGCCCCGAGCGTGTCACAAAGAAGTACCGAGAATCTCCACGGCGACTTAAATCCCGTAAATCCGGCGCAAACTTCCAGCTTGTCTAGTTAAAGTCTCCGCTCGAAGTGGGGAGAAACGGATGGGAGCTGCGGCGGTAAAGTCTTTCCCTCAGTCCCGATCACTTCGGTGCACCGCCATAAAGCTGACTGTGTTCACTACCCACTGCTTCCGGTTTCAAAATAAAACACCTGCAAAAATAAAACATCCTGTAAAAATGTTCCCCTGGGCAATCCATTATTATTGAATCTAATCTTCAAACATTCAACGATTTTTAAATCAGCAAAACAAAGTGTAAAGAATTTTTTAAAAAAGTTATGACAAAATAGTAGAATTTTGTTCAATTGGAAAAATTTACATTTTAAATTTGACTTTTATATTTTTGTTGTTGTTTTCGATTAATGTATTATTATTTCGACTTATCTGATTTAAAAACCAAACAGGAGCATCATTGTTACTTCTTCTATTTTTTAAAGTCCCATGTTTTTATTGTTACTAAAATAATAAGTAAATGATCATATATTCAAGTTATTTAAATTAATTGTGTAACTATATATTTAAAGTCTCTAAAATTAATGTGTGAAGTGTTTACACAGACATTATACAATAGCAATAATTTTGCTGTAGTAATAGAGATAAGGCACTGAAGCGTATAAATTTATGTTGTTTTAAAAATATTCTTTAAAAATTGTTTGTTTTTACTTGTGTACTGTGTAGATTTACACAAAACTTACAAACACATGTGTGTTTAAACACACACTGACTTCAAAGCACACAAATACATGTGAAACATTTTAGAGATTTTATTATTATCATTCTTCTTGTTATTATTTTTTCAATTAATTTTATGTATGATTTCTGAACAGTTGCTAAATAAATAATTCTGAAATGTTCCTTAAAATGTCTTTTACACATTTGCTTTAGAAGATGCTTCAGTTCTTCTTAACTCATGCTGCAATATTATTATTATTATTGTATAATAATAATAATAATAATAATAATAATAATAATAATAATAATAATAATAATAATAATAATAATAATAATA